>JAGDQP010045552.1:0-15563 GCA_022664845.1 Lepisma saccharinum
GGTTCGGCGGCCATTTTGGATACAAGATGGCGACTGTTTCACCATTTCGTAATATTTTTTGAACTACTAGTGACAATACACCTTTGTGCCAAATTTCGTATCTCTAGCTCAATAGATATGGAAAATAGATTTCTTGCTTCCGCCATTTTGGATCCAAGATGACGTCTTTGAACTCATTAGGTAACATTTTCGTAATCAAACAGTGATGTTGTTCCTTTATGCCAAATGTAATTTCAATAGCCCCAGCGGTTTAGGCTGTGTATTCTATACAACAATGGGTTCGGTGGCCATTTTGGATCCCAGATGGCGACCGATTTTGCTCATTAACGAACTAAACCGAGCTATTAAGCCTAGAAACAACATATAAAAATTTGGTTCAAATTTGAATAGTGTTAGGTTTCCTTTTGGTGTTTGAAATGCTACAAAAATAGTTATGAAAGAAACAACGGAAAGACATAGGTTTCTTCCAGGGATTTGAACATAGATAAGAAAATTGGAGGAAACGGGAGAACCCCGAGAAAAATGTTTTGGACCCTCGTGAGTCGATTAAGGGAGGTTTGATCCAAATTATCTTCTTTTGCTTACGGAAATTTCACCTTCGAAATCTACCTAAAAATACCGTACCTGACTTATCTAACCTCCACATGCGTTTGTATACTAATCTTATTAAATTTCCTAATGCGTTTACATATATAAAGAGAAACGTTATTTTCATTAAGAAAAAAAAACTGTACCAGGTTTCGATCCAAGGTTATTTGCATTAGCTTTCGAACATGCTATCAATGCGCTAAATGGCCAACTGGATGCAGTTGTTTGGAAGTACTATTTACTGTTAAGGAGTAATGCGCATGCGCGATGATGGCTCAGCTCTTCCTGTCGCTAGTCGCAAGTTATTATACTAATTCAGCATGAAACAATTACGCGTCCCCCCACCCACCGCTTTCTACTTTCCTGATTAAATCGTGTTACGCGTTCTTTTCCACCAGTAAATCCAAGCTCCGATAATTACATAGAATAGTTTTACAACAGTTATGGTAGGAACTAAACTACCTTTGTCCATAATCTCTACTGCACACGTAACATACAGGTAATTAGGTTATTGTAAAATATTGTTTTAAACTTCTTTTTCACAGACGGGAATAACTAACTCGCATTTAGATACGTTTTCATACACTGATATTTCTAACTGCTATTGTTAACAGATGTTTACATATAGCAACTATTACTATCACTGTTACGGAATAAAAAGCAGTTTTGCACATTTGTAGGGCGAAATTTCTGTCAGTGGATAGACGGGGGGAAAAATTGAATGTATTACTTAGGCCCCCTACTTGTAACTTTCGAGTTCATTGTGCATACATTTCTTGTAAATAACATTGATTTGAAGGTTTCTCTTGCGTTTTTCTTCATTTTCTGGTCGATTTTTCCATTCTTACGTCTCAGCACTTAAAAATGAGCAGACGTTTTTCCATACGTTTGAAGAAGACAACAAATCCACTAACTTTTTTTAACTCTACAGGAAAAACTACAATACTTGTAAACTGTCTGAGCAGTACGAAAGTATCACAAGACCGTTTTGAATATTCAGTAGCAATATTGTTTCCTTTCAATAAATAATAAATATATTATACAGTTTTTGTTAATTTCCCACAAAACAGCTTTTTGGATTTGTTGCCTTCTTCAAACGTACGATTCAATTGTGACACTGGCTGCCCCTTATGAATAGTTGCACAATGAATACTGGAACAGTGTATTCCTCATGCACCGTAGTGATCCTATCAGTTACATCATCATCCATCCTATCAGTTGTGCCATTTTTACTTGTATTAAGACAATACATCATAAAGAATATTCTAGTGCCCAAATTTCATTCGTTTCACGGAACTCATTTCTGTTTGGATTTAATTTTCCTCTGTGCATCAGAATGCATCGTGACCACGAGCTTGGTAACTATAAACATGATGCTATCATTGGATTCCACAGGTACAAAGGAATCAGTCTGACTGAACTCTTCGGTTTACTGTAGCTACCGAGGATAACTGCAACTGACGTAACAGCCAAATGTAAACAAAGGTGCACCTGGCTCAGGAAAACGATACAAATTTACAGAGGAGAGTAAAAGAATACTGATTAACGTTGGAAGATGATTTGCAAGTGTATCAAGAGTAACTGAGGAGTTGCGAAATACTTCTGGAAATGATAGTTAGATACGAACTCCATGTCATGGACTTTCAGTTCACTGTCCTGGCTCATAGAGGCCAATAATACTCGCTAAATTCAATATCAAACATGGACTTGATTGATGTTAAGTTCCATGTCATTCAATTCTAGACATCTGGAAACGTGATCTATGAAACAAAGATTCATGTGGCAGTCAGGTGGAAGATTTTGGGCGTCGTGAATGCTGTTTACTTGAATGTGAAGTGACAACATTAGGGTTCCGTTGCCAAGATGTAATAAGTTGTGGCTATTTAAGTGGTTTAGGTCCATTTGTTCCTGTAAGTGAAGTATTTTATGCTGAAACATGATGCACTGCATTGCTGTAGCCTTCGTATATTTATGTTCTACAGTTTTGTAGTCTCCATATGAAAATATACGTATTTGAGCATGAAATTTCTCCTGTGTCCTGTTCCGTCCCTAGTTTGGTACATTTCTAAATTTCCACTTGACGTAATCCTTTTCTGGTAGTATAATTTTCTTCCGGTAGGAGGATTTGATAGTTGTTTCCTGAGTGGTGATTTTAGTAAAAATCATTTCTATTCATGGCATAATTCTCCTCCCGATAGGAAATGTTCTAGTAGCGACGTCATGTCCTTCGTGTTTCTGTTTCGAATTCTGATTGGCTAGCTGCTTAACTGTTAAAGTTGTTTTAATGTATAAAGTTATTTTATTTTTAATGTGTAGTACTACCAGGGTGAGTCATATGTTCGTAGCGTTGGGTGACCCCGCCCACTCGATGCCGGAAAACCATGTGCAACGTGTAGAACAGGTGAAGGTGGTGGTGGCAGAAAGCGTGTCACATGTCTGTCTGATCACAGCGCTAAACGTCTGTGGCAGGAACTACGCGTTGAATCCACAGTTGGCAGGACAATGGCTGAAGAAAAACTTGTGTGTCGTGTGCTTCTGCGCCATTACTGGAAAAAGGGGTTGAATGCAGCAGAAGCAGCCAAGGAAATTTGTGCCGTACAAGGTGAAGGTACTGTCCATCCGTCCACAGCTAGAAAGTGGTTTCAACGTTTTCGGTCTGGTGACACCAGTCTCGATGACAAGCCCAAGAGTGGACGCCCTCTGACGACGGATATCGATGCCCTCCTGAACGCTGTTGAAGGAAACCCAGGAACCAGTACCTGTCAGCTGGCAGATGAGGACTAGACGTCAGAAACCAGTGTCGTTCGTCATCTGCATCAACTTGGGTTTCGTTCCAGGCAACCGAGAATGAATTCCCATGATTTGACTCCCTCTCAAGCTCAACAACGTGTGACCCATGTGAAGAACTGCTTCGAAACCCAATGATGACGGGTTTTGGCGGCGGATCATCACGAATGATGAAAACTGGATCTTTTTTTCTTTATCCTGACACCGGGAAACAATGGATTGGACCAGGTACCGAGGCGCAGCCAGTGGTTCAAAGAGGGCGGTTTGAAGAGAAGACAATGCTGTGTGTGTGGTGGAATTTCGAAGGTCCGTTCCACATGGTCGTTCCGTAGATGGGACATTGTATGCTGAACAGCTACATTGGGTATACGACATTGTGCGCCGTCGTTATCCAGCACTGGTGAACCGAAAGCGACTGCTCCTCCAATTTGACAACGCTTCATGCCACCGGTCAAGAAGAGTCCGCCAGAACGTTGCGGACATCGATGGCGTGGACATTTTACCACACACACCCTACAGTCCCGATCTTGCGCCATCTGATTTTCATCTGTTTCCTTCCATGGCATACTTCCTGCGGGGCAGACAATTCCATTCCGTGGATGATGTGACAACTCACATTACTGAGTTCTTTGCTTCAAAGCCTGCAGCCTGGTATCGTCAGGGGCTTGTGTCAACTGGTGGAACGTTGTAGAAGGACCATACAGTGTGATGGGATGTACTTCGCCGATTAGGCTTCTGTGGTACAGGGGGAGGCGGGTGCTGCACATTATCCATGAAAACGCTACGAACATATGACTCACCCTGGTAAATAAGCAAATTTTAGCATTCTTAGCAAGTTCCTGTGTGTTTGATAGTTTTCCGTTTTTTCTTATTGTTTGTTTCGTGTTTCGTTTTCTTGGTACCGTTTTTCGTTGTCGAGATCAGATTGTCACCATTTTCTGTATCCGGCGGTTCAGCAAGATTTCCGTCGTTGAACAAATTACAATGTAAGTTATTTGAAGCCGAATTCTCTAAAACATCTACAGAAAAATTATTTATCTGAAGTGAAGAACCCGTGGAAGTGAAATTTGCAGTTTTCTCGAGCATATTAGCTAGTGTAAGTGCTAATATTTAGCTGTAGGCTTATGACCACGTGAAGCTGTTTCGACTTCAAGTTTCCATCTAAGTTCCCGGAATATTTTGAATCTATCTCTCTGGCGGAGGATGAAGTGGTGGTTGTTTTTTTCTTTCTCACACTCTGCGATCCATGATGATCAGCTTATTTTATGAGAATTTGGAGATCACCGGTATGCTGATCTAAGCTGTCGTTTCTTCCCTCTTGCAATGGAGCATGTTACTGGTTAGTGATATGGATTTCTGCAAGTAAGTTTCAAAATTATACATTTTTCGGACAAAAGTCAACATGTAATAGTAAACTTTATTTGAAAATTAGACAAATCAAGTTTCAATATATTTCGAACTCTGTACATTTTTCATTCCGAACCAGTTCAAAATGACATAAAATTTGGATATTTATTTTGGCAGCTATAAGATTTATTTTGGCGGCTAAAACTTTTCTGTGCAATATTATTAAATAATTTATACTATTCTTCGATCATATATTTTCAGTAAATTCAACGATGTAAGTTTTGTTGGCTCCTGCCTGTAAATAGTGATGTCCATGTGATTTTTTTTCCTTAAACCTCTTTTGGAATTGTTTTAATTTTAAATTTTGGGGAAGGAAAACCGAAATTTGTGTTGTGTTTGTGTAAATGTCTTGCGTGTAATGGTAAACGATCTCAGACAGTCGATATCAGTTGAGTAAAACCTCTTTTGCTTTTTTTATATTTTTATTAACTTCTAAATGTATTGGTCCCCTGATAACGACTGCCTTTGTACATATTTGTGTGTAAAATAGTCCGTGTAAAGTGCTTTCATCAGTTATAAGCAGTTATTAAGTGTTTTTTTGGCTTATGATTCTAAAAATTTGTTCAAAGTTGATATTTCTGAAGCAAGAAACATTTATTAAGATTTAAAATATTTGCAAAATACTAATTGTAAATTTGCCATTTCCTGAAAATTTTAAGCTGAAAACTTTCTGGCAACATTGTTTTTGCGTAAGATGTTAGCCACTTGTCAACAAGCAAGAAACAATAAATAGATGAAGTTGTTAAATAAAATTAATAATTGGTTTTGGAATAAACCGATGTTTATTAAGGTTCATGTAGAGTAAGAAATCAATTCTATCGACGTGTAAATTTAATATAATTCTACTAACATACGGTACATAAAATGTTGAAACTTTTTTTCTGAAATAAATAGTTTAAGAAACAGTAACTTTAATCTTCCTTGACAGCTAAGTTTTAGTGTAGTCCAGCAAGTATATTTTATATGGAATAGAGCGGATCATTTAATAAGTATGATAAACTGGTACTAAAAAGTATCAAGCAGTGGTATATATAATCTTCCTTCGGTAGTTCCCTAAGCAGTTTTCGAAATAAGCTTCATAGTCACTTTCTGTCACTTACTCATAGCAGTGTAAAAAAATTGTTAAATTTCAATGATTTTTTTTTAATTATTATTTTTCTCCATACTCGTGCTTCAGTTTGTATCTTCGTTTCAAATGCAGTACATTTAATATGTTTTGTCATGAGTATTTATGAGTATTTTTCTTCTGATATGTAAATTATGTATCATGGTTAAGTGGAAGACAAGACTATCAGCCTTAACTTTTGCCATGTAAAATAAAAGTCTAATAATTATAATAATAATAAATAGAGTTCTCTCACAGCTTTCATATTGTGTTCAGCTACCTCTGATTTGAGTCTCATGGTGAAGTTATCCTTATACAGTCTGGTCTCTAAATTAAACCGTTTCCTGATGAGCGTGCCTTGGGTGGTAGCATGATCAGCGTTGAGAATTTATTCGTTTAGAGATAGCGTTTACGTATAGCAAACGAACTATTGTTTTAATACTTATTTATTTTATGAAGTGTACTCTCAGGAGTGAGTGTGTGCTGCCTAAGAAGTGATTTAAGGTTGCTATATTGTGGTTAGCTTGTGACACTGGTTCGAGTGAGTGTATCAGTTATTGCACGTATAAGTGTTTTAGCTGTTAACTGGGCTGAGCCTACCCTTTACCAGTAGTGGGGATTATGTGCCTTTCCTCCTTGCACTGAGTTTCATTGAGAACTCCTAACATTACTGGTCATGTGATGCTTTCCTCTGGGGACGTCACAGCCGAAAGGAAAATGTGTTCAGAGATGTTTTTCTTTTAAAAAGAAAATAGAACAGCTGAATTGGCCTGCTGAGACTCGACCAGACTTTATCGCAAATGAACATTCTTGGCATGACTTAGAATAATGACGTTGTGCGAAACCAAACTACCCAGCATCAATTGCTCTACTCTCTGGATCGGGACGGACGTAAGCCATAGTGCTGTTACCGCGCACAAAATTCATTTTTTATCTTTTCTACTCTGTGAAGCGCTTGTGAAGGAATAGAAGCATATTTCTCCAGAAACTTATCCTTTCAGTAGCGAGTATTTCGACAATAATTTATTCATCGACATAGGCAAATGAAGTGTAAGAAGTGCAAATGAATGAAATGTATGAAATTAAGTGAAGCGTCGTTTTATTTGTTATGTTCGCTGGTATGTAATTTCAGATACTCTAAGTAAATTAGTGTATTTTACACCAAAATAATTAGGATATGCCCATATTCACTTCGTGCTGGTAGTTTTAAAAAATGGATTTTAAAATCTTTGAAATGGTGTTCACATGGAAGTCAATTCCAAAGCATTTTTAATTCTAATGCAAAACACTTTTTCTAGGAACTAATTAATCATGGTCCACATGGCAACCTAGTAAAATTTGAACGGTGCTTTATTCACTGCTAAAAATCTTCTGAAATATTCGTGGGTCCATGCAAACATAGCTGACTGCGAATTTTCAGTAAATTGGCTGATAAAAAACAGTCATCATATAGTTTCCAGGAATTTTGGGAGCAAGAGAAAAAATACAAGTCTAAAGTTAGACCTGAACACGGGTTGCTCAGTTAGAGCTCCAGCGTCTTATTGCCAGTGAAGAAAACAACACATGTAAGCAGTATAGAGGATCAGAAATATATTGCCCGAACCTAAAAACATAAACAAAGTTACTCCCACGACTTACGCCATGCTTTAATCACTTTTTCTATTTCTCAATTAGTAATCGCAATCACCATTCACTGAGAAGATGTCCCATTTCGGCCCAATTGCATGATTAAAATGGTGGCAGCCAATTGTGATTACAATAAGAAACGTTTTCTCTTTCTGCGCATGTGCGGATACCACTCTAGAATGGAAAACTGAAACTTTCAAATAAGGTAAAAGAAATCTCTGTGATTTTTCAGGATTACTGAAAATACATGCAAATATTGGCATTCATCTGAAAGATTACTGGATATATCAACTAGCTTTCCAGAGATTTTCACAGTGCTCTGATATTTTCTTATTACTCAACTATGCGAGTAATTATAAAATATCAGAGCACTAACAATTACAATTTATATCCGAAAGTATGTTCGATAAATACTCTTCGAAATTCGTAATGAACCTCATGAATACATCAAAACTCTGTTTAAATTAAAACGTTGTCGTTTTATTTTGAAGTATTTCTTACAGAAGCAATGATTAAATCTTAGACATGAATGTCCTGATAATGTTTAAAGAATAGAATGAAAAAAATGATGTTACAACATGCGAGCATTAAACATAATTGATGTAGTTTTGCTATTGCGAAAAACAATGCAGTCATGAATATTTAAATTTGTCTTTTCTCTCACTAAATTGAAGCTATCAAATATTCTTGTTTCTAGTGAATGTATTGTTGGGTTAATTCATTCTGGCAATGTGAAATTAAAATTTAAATATTCATAAAACTAAAGATTGTGCATTAAACTTGATGCGCATGCACAGCCATGTGCGTTCAACACATATCCTATTTTCTAGTTGGATGTAAATTAAACACAGAATGTTCATTATTTGTGCGCATTTGTGCTTCAGAGAGAGAGCAAGAGAGAATGAAAGAATAGCTAAAGTGAGAATTACATATTTGCATAATACAGGTCCGAACTTTACTCAAATACAGGGTGTGGCAAAATAACTCCGATAAACCTACCTCACGAGATTCCTGACGTGGAAATAAAACAAATATTAGAGACCATCGAGAGTGAGCTTTCGTTTCGGCGCTATAGGCTGTCGAAACCGCGGGAAAAGAACTTTTGACTTTGATATTTCCAACAGTAGAGCTGCGGAGTCAAGTTACCCTCAAAGATTTCAAACCTGCTCTATACCAAAATGCATATTCCAAAGTTGTGCAACAGGTGCATCATTGATTTCCCAAAGGAAGTAGGGTATTCCCAGGCATTCTCTGGAGTGATTGTGGGTGGAAATAAGCACGAATTAGATAACTTTCTTTATGAGTACAGATGATAATCGTAATCACTAGCATCTAACCGTGCAATGACAGTCTCTTTCACTGATCAAAAGTACCAGAAATGTACGTTGACATGTATGTAATTTACTCATGTTTGTAATGCAACCACGCATTTTTAGAAACCGTTGCTGAAAGGAAATCTGTTTGAGATATCGACATGCCGCAAACGAATTATAGTTACTTTCTGCAAGGTAGTCCCATTCATGTTTATTCGGAACCCCCTTTACCAAGGGCGTCGATTTCTCTGTAACTTTGGGGGGGCCATTCAGATATTTTTTGTTGCCAGATAAGGGTCTAAGAAGGCACATATCCAATTCAGATTTTGCCAAATATTGTATATTGATAAACAAAAACACACATATATAATAGTATACATATAGTCATTATGAAGGCTTCCCCAGACCCATCTATTACAGGATTTAACTATGTTTGTATATGTTAACATTAAAAAAAATCACTAAAGCATGTCATGTTCTAACTAATAGGAACAAAGTTTCTGGTGTTACTAGAAAGTAAACTTAGGAAACAACACAAACTGATGTTAGTCTATGCAGTAGAATTATTCAGCTTTTTCAAATGTGGTTTTCTTTCTGTCCGGCTCACCCTTCCGCCGCGATACTTCTTTATTGCACAAATATTGTTTTCTTCTTTTAATTCTCGGTTCTCGATCTCGATAGGTATGGTTCAAGAAGCTTTTGTCTCATCTACAGTGATAAAAAAAAATATTTGGACAAGTTGAACAAAGAGGAGAAACAGACCGTATCACACGCAAAACGTGGCCGGTCCATTTCGAAATTTCTTACCCTTTTATGATAATTTGGATACGTTAGATAGAATGCTATAGAAATAACTAATACTCGATACACCTGTAACGTAATAGGCAACAAAAGAGTGAAAACTACGTAAATTTCTCGCAAGAATGTATTTGGACAACCTCATACTACTCTCGAAAGAAATGTTTTAGGTACCCTATTGTGTACAAAAGCACTCTGCATGGGGTATTGAAGCAATCCACACCGTGTCAGGCATAAAGAAGCAGCATGGGGAATAAAGTGAGTTGAACAACATTGAAACTACTAACTTTAATTTCAAATTACGTGCTGAAGGAAAAGGTACTGAGACATACAGCACAAGCTTGTTGGAAAGCCATGCTCTAGCCTTGGATACATTATAAAGAAACATAAAACAGAATAATTATTGGGGATTCGTTCTGGTCAACTAAGGAAACTAACTAACCGGAATGAAACCTACATTCTTCATTCTGTGAACAAAACTCAAAGAATTAGTGATAATGATTTGGCTACTTTACTTGCCTATGATATGCAAGTTAATGTTACAGATGTGTAGATGTGAAAAAAAAAATGATTCAGAAGATGTGTAGCCAGAAACAAAACACATATCAGAAGAAAGTAGAAAGAATAATTTCTAAGTTTCCGAAAAATATAAATATGAGTGCCTGGAATTTTGGAAAAAAGTTTTGTTTTTCTAGGATGAGACGAAGATAAACTTGTATTGTAGTGATGGATATCAGGGCGTGTGGCGAAAGAAGAATGAAGCTTTCAGAAAGCAGAACATTGCTTCAATTGGTAAAAATGTTTGAGAGTCTGTTAAGATTTGGGATATTGTAATTACTAATGGAATGGCCAGTATTCATACCCTGGATACACATCTTCTAAATCCTAATGTTTCCCATGAATTTTGGATTGTTTGTGGTGTAAAATTAACTTGCATATTCTAAGCGAGTGAGGTAGTCAAATTTTTAGCACTAATTCTTTGAGTTCTATTAACATAATGAAGAACCTACGTTTCATTCAGCGCAGTTAGTTTTCTTGGTTGGTCAGAATAGATTCTTTTCCGCAATAATTGCTCTGTTTTATGTTTCTTTATAAAGTATCCAACGGTAAAGCATGGCTTGCAAACAAATTTGGCTTTCCTGACGCGGTTTGGATTGCTTCAATACACTACGTAGACTGCTCTTGTACACAAAAGGATACCTAGAACATTTATTTCGAGAGTAGTATTGGGTTGTCCAAATACTTTTTTCTTTGCGACGAATTTACGTAATCCTCACTCTCTCGTTGCCTGTTACCTTCCAGGTGTACCGAGTGGTAGTTAGATCTACAGTATTCTAAGGCATCCAAATTATCATAAAAGGGCAAGAGATTTCGAAATGGTCCGTGTTTTACGTGTGATACAGTCTGTTTTTCCTCTTTGTTCAACTTGTGCAAATATTTTTCTTATCTGCTGTATATAGTTTCCCTATTTATATGTTCTATTAGAAACTCAAAATTACGTTATGAACGGTAAACAATAATTGCATCCAAACAGCAGTTTGACGAATATATTTCCTAGTGCAAGTCTACTCCTATTTTTGTGTGAGTTCTTCTTGTCGCTTAATTTTCTTGTATATTTGTTCTTTTTCTTAAATTATGTTTGTATATGACAAAATCACGATGAATTAACCCTCGGAAAGCCAAGATAATTTCATCTCACGGAACGCCAAGATGAGTCATTTTCGACCCATGTGTATTTCTCGTATCAAATAAAGTACTTGTTCAAGATCAAGGTATTTTAAATTATGAGCATATTCATTGTATTGTATTTATTTATTGTATTTTATTTTTTCAAGTAGATACTAGAAAATAATGAAAAATACAGAAAAATAATACATCATATTAACCTTGTAACCATTTTCATGGCTGCACAAAAATGAAGGTACCATGAGTCTCTTACTGTTTACACATAATTTATAAAGTACCACATATAAAATTACCAGAATCGAACTACCTTACTCTCTCACTTTCACATGTAAAGTACACCGTATCTGTTGTATTCTGATTCTTGCAAATGAAGTGATTACATTGCTGACATGCGGAGCACTTGTCTTTACCACTATACAAGCAGCATTGTCCATGTTTCTTCGCTCCTTGATTGAGAAATCATAAAGTGTAGGTCGTTTGGAAAGAGACATGTAATAATTAGAACCGACAACAACTTGTTATTTTAATATAAAATGGCATTTAAAAGTAGCTACACCAAACGCCAAGATTAGGTCAAATTGACTTATGCTTGATTTTCTTGAATTATTACACAATAAATACATGGATTTAAAGTCATTTTCTACCATAAGACTTTTGGACACATACGTGAAGAATACACAGAATTCCACTCTTCCATTTAATGACTAATGGACAAAAATAATATTTTGACTGCATGTGTTATTTATGACCCGATCTTGGCGTTCCGAGCGTTAAACGACAGAAAATACGTTTTATTTTTTTTCGTTCTTTCTTTTCTTTTTCTTTTCTTTTCTTACTAAATGGTCTTTATTGATGTTATGCACGGACTCCAGAAACAACACAAGCAATGCACGAATTAACTCCTTTAGCCATGAGAGGGGTATTATACGTGATGTAATTTATATAAGCACTATAGCACATGAGTTTCAGGGAGGAATTTATTAATGAAGTAGATTTGCCAAAGGGAGATAAGCTTAGTAGAAAGGGAAAACGATAGATCATGTACTGTAGAAATAGGAGAACCTACTTCACCTTATCACCCCCGGGATCGGCGCCCTTACCCTTTACTTCAGAGAATTTCTAGGAATCCTCTACTTCCTTTGGGAAAACCCTTGCGCACCCATTGCACAGTTTTGGAATATGCATTTTTGCATAGAGCAGATTTGAAGTCTTTGAGCGTACCTTGAGCCCGCAGTTCTACTGTTAATTGTATTGAAAATATCGCACTCTAAAGTTCATTTTCCCACGATTTCAGCAGCCTATAGCGCCAAAACGAAGTACTAGTGCACACTCGATGGTTTATACTTTTTGTCTTATTTTCATGTCAGGAATATCATGAGGTAGGTTTGCCGGTGTTATTTTGCAACACCCTGTATAAAGACCTGCAAGGGTAGTAACGAATTATTATACACCTCTAAAGTCGGAATATAAGAAAACGTCTAACCTACTTCCAGAAGGGTTACAAATTCCATATTTGGCACACAGGTTCAACATGTGGCGAGACTAACTGGAAAACTTCGAAATTTCGGAAAAGTCGCCATATTGGACCCAATATGGAGGCCGAAGTGATTTTTTTCGCCTACCTTGATTCGAAAGGTCCGTCAAAAATGAATTTTTAAGGCACTTGTAGACATGTTAGAAACAATGTTTGGTCAGGCACTTAAGAAAGAAACGTAGTGTACGCTAAAAATCGCATATTTTAGTCGCCATATTTATTCCAATATGGCACTGGAAAATTAAAAAAATCAAATATTAAAGGGCTGTTGATAGAAAGTCAAAATTTTCTATGCAGGTGTACTTTCAAGTGTACATCACGGTAATGTATGAATATTTTTTATAAAATCGCCATCTTGGATGCAATATGGCGGATTATCATTATCTGGGGAGTCTAATTCTAGCCTAGATCCAGAGATGTTAGAAACACAAAATTCTGTAGGAATGTTCACGTTGAAGTATAGGTAAAGGAAAAAAATCCGACATGGAATTGTCGCCATCTTGGACCCAATATGGCGGTTCAAAAGATTGTACGGTAAAAAAAATATTAAGTTGTGTAGAAGATAGAAACGTAACATTTGGCCACCAGGTTAAGGATGAAACGTACTTTAAGTCATAAAAATTTCAATCGAAAAGTCGCCATTTTCAATTCAATACGGCAGTCTAAAGTTTCAAATAACTTATTATATCGGAAATGCTTTATGCTAAATGCAGTGGCGAAACGAACATTTGTCAGGTCCTAGCGTGGCGGAATAGTACGGCGTTGGCTTACTAAATATAAAACCCAGATTCAAATCCTGGCGGGTGGGTAGACTTTTTTCATTTTTTAAATTTAAATAATATTTTTACATCTTCATATTTATTATTAATAATTGCTTTCTTGATTCTTCGCTGTTTTCATTACTATTTTAATTTTTTATAAAAACACTAAAATGTGATGGTCCTGCTAGGATTCGAAGACGGGATGTTTCACTCCCGACGTCTTAACTACTAGCTTAACAACTATTTGCCAGGTACTAGTGTGGTCTGTTGGTGAGTTCGTGTTCAACAGCCGTGTGGAGTGGAGCGCGAAGTGCAAGCTCCTGCGAAGACTAAGGCCAAGTTGTTGGCGTGAATAGTAACTTTGGTGTTCTGTTTCAGGTTAGTTTTTATAGTTTCACTATAGTTAAAGAGAATGAAGTGATTTAAACTTTTAAGTGGCTTATTTAAAATAAGCAGTATGGCATCAACAAGTCAAGAAGGGCAAAGGAAAAAAGTTTTCTTCAAAATACGATACGATTTGATTTTTCTACGTATCCTAAAAAATCAGATGTTTTGAATTTGCAAAATTGGCTTGTTAAGGTATTTAACTTATCTACAGGTAACGTAAGTCTTCAGGTAGATTCCTACACCAAATCGGTATACCTTCGAGTGTTTTCGTTGGTTTTAGCTGAAAAGTTAGTGCATAGTTGCAATCGGCAAGTGGAGTTTCATACTGACAATAAAATATTTCGGTGTCCTCAGTAAATGAAGAAACAACGGTCATAACATTACATACTTTACCTTTGGACGTAAGAGATCAACAAGTGTCTTTTTATATGCAGTCTTATGGAACAGTTGTAAAAGTTATACAAGATGTATATATATATACCCTTATCCACTGCAAGTGTACTCGGGAAACCGCAAAGTGATTTTTTCAGAGTTAAAAAAAAAAGTTTCACCGATCATACATACTTTTGGTTTCAAAGTATTAACTTCTCACATTGGAAATGCAAATAAATGTTTTCGATGTGGAAAAGAGGGGCATTTTGTTACAAAATGTAGAGAAAAAAATGAACGTAAACCTGAGCAAGTAACTGGACATTTCGTAAGAGCCGCTCAACCAGTTGCACAAAAGTGAGTTCCATTTAGATATAACAAGTTTTACAATGTTAGGACATTTAAGGAAAACAAATTCGATGCCAGAAGATTTGGACATCATTCCTTCCAGCCAACAGATAGATAACGGAAAGCAACATACTGAAGAACCCGAATGTACGCAGGCGTTCATCGCAAAAGATTGCAGGTGGGAAGAATTAAGAGAAGGTACCTGAGCAAGCTGAAAGTGCGCGTTATTCTGCTGAAAAGGACGAGGTAAGTGTTTTCGAAAGCCTGAACCAATGGGCCAAATAGATACTGAAAACAAAAATGAACAATTTATTTTGGGTGTCAATGTGAACAACAATCCAGAAAAAAAATAGTGTTAAGGACAAATAAAGTGCAAAATAAAATCGATCCTTTTGCACAACATATGGAAGTCGAAGAAAAAGGCTTTTTCTATCTAATCCGATACCCAAGGTTTTCTTCTGAAAAACAATAAAAGCGAAATACTCAAGAAACTTTACTTTCCGAATTAGTGACAATTTAAAAAAAGCAACAGGATGAAGGTCAGATACAGATAGCAATGACGAATTTTATCTTTAACGTCGCAATACCTCTTTAATTCTAACATACTTAATAATTGTTTTCATGCATTTTTCGTAGGTTGCCTTAGAACATAAAAAAGAAAAAATATTTTCCTGTTAATAATATGTAAAAAAAAACACGCCTGTACTCGATCCCGGGACCTCAGGAGTAGCTTTCCGATACGTTAACCAGCAGACTAAGCTTTCTAAGTTAGAACCTCCAAACAATTGCTTGTCAGAGATAATTATAGTTCAACGAGCTATATTTGCAAATGTTGCTAGAATTATATATATATA
>JAGDQP010045553.1:2567-15562 GCA_022664845.1 Lepisma saccharinum
TTCAAGATGGAGTCCGCCAATAACGTCACTGTTCAATGCATTTTGCCATATGACCGAATAATGTCATATAACACACTCAACCTTTGGTATTAAGTATTTTTCATTGTTAGTAATTTTAAAGTAGTGTCTCTTTAAGAGGAAAATAACCAATGACACCTTATCGCAACTCCCACAGTTAAAGATGGTGTCCGTGGATAATATGACTGAAAAATATCGCATTGCAAATTCAAATTACTTGTTTTAAGTTATTTTAAATGTTAATAGCTTTGAAGTATGGTCTATTTAAGAGGATATCTTGTTACACTTAGGAGCACCCACTATTCAAGATGGCACCCAACCATAACATCACAGTTGAAGAGATTGTGCCATATGACTTAATAACGTACAATATCTCGGAAACTATTAAGACGACAGAAAATATTACTCTGTTAGTCACCCATGTCAGTTCGAAATTTGACAATATTGCAGTCATCTTGAAGGAGCATATTGGAACAGTCACCTTTAAGCAGCGTTGAAACGGCTTATTCAGCAGTGTATTCCTACCTACCTACCTACATGGCACTAACAATCAGTGGGCTTTGGTCTCCTTCAGTCTTCGCCTCCATTCGTCCCTGTCCATTACGGCCCTTCTCCATCCCTTTATCCCTAGCACTGTCTCTTCCTATCTTAATCTTGGGTTTCCTTTTGCTCTTGTGTTGTAAAATTTTCACGAAGATATATTTTTGAACTCATTTCCTTCCAAACGTGCTTTCATACATTAAAGAATGTGGACGAGATTAAAATCTCTGTTGCATTTTATTGGCTCTTTCATCTCTTTTATTTCATAGTTCTGTTATTGGCTTTATGTAGAAAGTATTAAAAAGTGAAAACCACAAGCCTGAAAAGTTAATTGTCATCAGGAGCATCATTTTCCTAAATATGCCAATGTATCATTAATATATTTAACATTGGCGTTTATTATCAATTATAAGTACGAGATTGTCTGTAACCATCTACGTTGGCACTGTTTCTAGCTCAGAAGAGAGAACATCCTTCATATCTAATGTTTTAGAGCTATCCTGCAATCCAATTATTTGGGAATAAATTAGGCCACTATCAATTAATATCCTATCTGAGCCAACTGAAATGGGTTTCTTTGCTTTGGATCCAAGCATTACGCTTTGGTATTGATGAAAACCTTGCTCAAAAGTTTGCATTTGTTTTATTTTGATCGTTAAAGTAAAATGACAATTAACCCTTGATGCTATCATCACCCGATTTGCTATGTTTTCAATATTTTCTAGATAAGTTCTACGATGCAGAGGGTCAATTAGACCGCTTAGTATCTGCTATATTCTATCCCTGTCCACAGCATGTGATGAAATTCTAACCTTCATTTCCTGTTTATGCTTGTATTGTATTTTTACTGTCTTCATACAACAGTTCAAATTATTTTGGAGTTTTGAGCAAGTATGCAAACTTATTATGTTCGCAGGGTTTCGGGACTAACAAGTGAGGATAATGATGATGATTCCTCCTTGTGTGTGACCTTATCTCATGAGTGATGTATCTATTCATATATCATATCCAAAAAGCATTCCAGAATCCAAGATTATGCCGCATAGCACGTCTCTTTAAGAAAACGATCTTCAATAGTATAAGCATATCTTTTCATAGACCTGAGGTTCACCAGGGTGTAGTAAGGGTAGTTAGTGCGCCTTGCGGCGAAGAAGTTAGAGAATCAAATCGAGAATCATGTGTACTTGCCAGTCACCTTCTTTCTTTGTCCTTACCTAATTCTTTATCAGAAAACTGACTTTATAAGCACATCTACTCACAGTTGAGATATTACACTCACATCTTAAAATGATAATAAAATAAAAAACTTATATTCTGTGTGTATCATTCATATGACACAATACTTTGAGCCGTGACTTTGACTGCTGCCACCTTGAACTGCGGGTGTTGCAAAAGGATGACATGGTGTGAGGAGCTATTTTCATCTCAAATATACTTTACTTGAAAGTTATCAACGATAAAAATACTTAATACCAAAATTGTGGGTGTATGATAACATTTTTGTGTAATATGGCACAATGAACTGAACAGTCACATTATCCACGGACGCCATCTTGAAATTGTATCAGCCATTTTCATCTAAAATAGACTCTACTTCAAAATTATAAACAATGAAAATACTGAATACCAAAATTTTGAGTGTCATTTGACATTAGTCAGTACTTTAAAATTATAAACAATGAAAATACTTAATATGTACTAAACTTTTTGGGTGTTATTTGACATTAGTCAGTGATATAGCACAATGCGTTGAAAAGTGCCGTTAATGGCGGACGCCATCTTGAATTTTGGGAGTTGCCCAGCGGTGACAAAATGTCATCAGTCGTTTATATCTTAAATAGACTCTACTTCAAAATTACTAACGATATAAAATACTCAATACCAAAGTTTGGATGTGTTATATGACATATTTCAGTCATATGGAACAATGCATTTAACATTGATGGTATCGGCGTACGCCATTTTGAATTGTGGTAGTTGCCCAAGAATGACAAGGTGTCATCATCCATTTTCGTTTCAAAGAGACCCTACTTAAAGTTATCAACAATAAAAAAAGAACTTTATACACAAATTTTGGGTTCAGGGCCAGAACCCCCATTTGGCTGCCGGACTGTAAATAAAGAATAATGTAACATTTAAGAAGTACGTACTGAAATAGTAATTTAGGATTAGAGAATTCATGTCAAATTGAGTAAAAGAGTCAGTAGGCCTTCACGCACACCCTTTATTCTTCTGTACCATTCATTGCAATGTTTCAAAAAATAAAATTTGCTTTACACCAGTGGCCAATTTTCGGTCGATCGGTCAAGTTTTTTTTATTTGCTTTTCTCTTGCATAAAGCCCATGGGTTTAGAGAAAACATTTAAAAGTCACTCAAACTTCAAAAAAGCCACTGTTTTCATTGTCTTTACCCGAATAAATGGTAATTATACGATAACTTTCCCCCGCTCCCAAATTTAGGGGTCGGGAGGGCAAAAAACGTGGGACTGGAATATGAAGGTTTATAAAGTAGATTATATGGGGTATGAATAGAAAGGAGCTTTCTAACTGAATTACTAATTTTCTTCAGAAAAGGATTTTAGGAATTGCACACTTATAGCAAGAATGAAACAACTGAAAATGACGACGATGACTTTTGGTGAAAAATAGTTCATGAAAAGTTTTTCAAAACAATATTTTGTTTTAAAATTTTAAGCAAGTTTTATTCTCTGAAAAATCTTGATATTTTACTATTTTGGGGGAAATGTACAAGAACTTCCTTGTTTCGCATTTAGCGAGTTATCATCAAGATTTTCATGACTATCTCTTTCATCGGTAAATAGTTATTCCCAGTGTTCGATTTATTACAAATTACGAAGGGGGGATTCTAAAACTAGTTTGTTGGTAAGTTTCAAAATGCTACATGTTTGGTTAGAAATACAAAGATTTTATCCCTGGTTGGGATGATACTCAGAACCAACAACCGAGGACGAAATCATCACACACCAGAGAAAATCCCCGGCATTCTCCCTGGCAAATCAAATATTGGCTATTCCATTGTTCGTTTTGATCTAGTGTCTGCCTTTCTGCAACATCTTCCAAATCTGATGGAAGGAGTGTGTTGAAATATTTGAGCACCCCATTCAGCGCCTGTTACATTTCCAGTGTGGGTTTTACTAGGGTTTGCACACCCATTTAAATGTGTTTTATCCGCGTTTTTTAGTACAGTAAGTACCCTTGAATACCTTTTCTGCAGTGCCTAGGCACCAGTTTTCCATTCAGTTGCTCTTAGATTTTCGATTTGGGTCTTACTAAAGCATGCATACCTAGTTCAATGTGTTTTGTCCGATATTTTTGTCGGTGGAACTTTGATCCCATTATCCTTGATATCCTGATCCAGGAAGTTATTACCGACATTTGGCTCTTAGTACCCATTTGGTGGTCTTATGTTAGGTCTTATTAGAACTTACATACACTTATGAATGTTTTACCCCATTCATTGGCAATGGCCGTAGGACGTTGATTCTTTGCTAGTGGTTTAAATGTGCTTGCTAACATATTTTAATGGTGATTGAACGCTTTACTTTCGGTATATTTTAATTCTTAATTTAGTTCTGTTAATACGCATTATAAAGAGATTATTTTTGCTACCGTTTTGAACCTGAATGTAGGGGCGATTTTTACCCTAGTAACGATGTACTGAATGCTATTAAATCGTTACGAACGAAAAATTTCGCAAGGCTTAAATGAAATACCTATTTTTGCTATAAAGGTAATAATTAGATAATTGAACCAGTTGACTTCTTTGTTCAGCTGGAGTATTCAAATTAGGAAATTCCCAGATTGTTGGGAAACGTCTGATATGTGATGAAATATTGGAGTTTATTTAAAGATTCAGAACTAAATGTTCCAATTTAGTAATACTATTTAATTTGATGACGTTGTATAAGTTGTTGTGGAATCTTATAAATAAGATCATGGAGAACCTTATTATTGTTCATGTTTATATACTTTAAATGGATTATTGACAGATCTTCGATGCTGTACTCGTATGATAATATATATTATAAGGACTTCCTGGTTATGAAAATGGTAAGAATTGTAGCGGTGCGTACATCTTCCGAACCGATGTTAAAGAAGTTTAATAAATGATGTTATTCTTATTCATAGATGAAGGCTTTTGTTTGGTGTGATGTAAGCGTAATTAAGAATACCGTTAGTTGCAGTATAGTTCCTACAAAGGTTAGTTTACATAGTTACTACATCATTTCAGTCTGTCGCAGTAGAAATTGGATTATAGATGATGTTAGCACAAATGCTAATAGAAAAATTCGTTTCACATATGATGGATGTGAACATATATCTCGGTCAATTCAAGAGCTGCTGTACAGCGTTTTGCATTAGGGCTGAAAAAAGTTAAGTTTGTTCCTAGCAAGTATAGGACATGATTTGTGCGCTCAATTGAGGGATTTGTTCCTGCCCAAAGAGATTACGGAACTATCATTCGAGGAAATCAAAGAGGTTCCCAAAGAGCATTACCAATGTAAATCCAATATCATTGTGGAGAGATTTAATTTCACACTGGTAGGCAGACTGAGTTACAATCTGCAAATGATTATATAATACAATTATGAAAGCAGGCTGTAAAATGCGAATTCAGTCCTATTTTAGACGAGATGATTCGAGACCAAATCGTAATAGGCATTTATAAGGAAGACACCAGAAGACGGTTGCTGGCAAATCCCACACTAACGTGCAAAAGGCCATCGATTTGTTCATGATTGAAGATCAAGTTAAGAAGGATGATTTCTTTTTCAGAAAACAAAATGCATAACAGTCTACATTAGTGAGCATCGATAAACGCCAACAAGTATCTTACAACAGAAATCAGAGAGTACGAAGTAGTAAAGATAAACGAATATCAAGATTTTTTTCGTTGCGGGAAAGTTCACGAAGACTTCCGAAATTGCTTCGCTAAGAACCTAACTTTTCTTCTTTTTGGAAAAAACAGGGGCACGTGGCAACGGTATGTGGAGCAAATAAGATTAATAAAGTGCAGCAATTATCATCAGGTAAAACAGAACAGGAAATAACGGAGGAATCAGATCTCGAGACTTATGCATTTCGAAAGTTTAGAGACTAATACATTTCGATGATTGTTTTTGTATTATAGAGAATACGAGTGAATTATTAACGGATGATGCAAAAGAAGCAAATCTATTTCGACTAGAATTTAGTTATAATGATACCAAACTTCGGACAAAGGTGAATACTGGCAAAGAATTCAACATCATGTCGACGGCAGTTTAGCTGAATTTCAAGCAATTAAGATTTTTGAACCACGAAATGAAAAAAAAATTAAACTAATCAATAAAACAGTGATAGAAACACTTGCAACAGCTCAGTTAGATGTTACAATTAATAATAGAATATTTTCATTATTATTCTTTGTCATATTACAAGATTTAGTCTCTATATGTTTAGGTCGTTCTGCATTAGATCAAATTCAACCAGATTGGAGAAATATTCTGAATCAGACGCAAGTCAATCTTACGGACAATACTACATTAAGTAACGATTCACATATTATGGACAAGTTACATATGATGAATTCAAATATTCATGACATGACTAGTAAATTTGTTGCAGACCTGTTGCAACATACAATACAACAGTGCAATGACAACCTTTCAAGTCAGTTAGATATTGTCCAGAAGAATCATGCTTTACAAACATTGATGACTAAGCAATTATAAACATTAATAGCAGCTACTTTGCAACAGTCGCTTACCAAATTGACCAATTATGAAGTCAGTACAGACTGGAGTTCTGTTACTTCACCTTTCGGTCGTAAGTTAGAGGAAGATGGTCCAAGACATTAAACCGCCAAGGTCTAAAAGGCGAAATGAAAAGATAACCGAACAGGATAGTAAAGAAGACCAGAAACAGCAGCTTGATAATGCTTCAACTGATCAAGAACAGCAAACTAATTATGAGGAAGAAGAATGACTTCATGTAAAAGGCTTTATATATATATATAATATACAAATCATCCCTTTCTTTTCAACAAAACACGAATCTTTTCCAAATAATGATATGCTAAAATCGTTAATATGTTTTATGATTACGCAGACATTTTTTTATGATAATTTGCCAACCCTCACAAAAAAGTTGGAAACTATTCTAAATGAACAAATACAAGAGTGGATGCACAAATTGGTACGATTTTACCTTTTTCTTAAATAACGCTGGATTTTATATAACGAAGTAAGTTATTCAATTTGTAATAACGTTTTTCTATTATATTTATTGTTTATATTCATCTCTAAGGTTCTGTTTCGCTTGTTTGCTTGACGAATGCAGTAAAACACATATTTGATCAGAGGTCGTAATAAATTTACTTTGTTTTTTAACTGTATTTTTATATTTTCGATAATTTTTTTTCTGTTCCTTTTTACATTATTACTTGATCTATGATAATTTTACTTTTTCTCAGCTTGGGAGTCATATTATTGCCTTTAAATGGTGTCTGTCACGTACCATTTTAGTAACAATAAAAAGAAAAAGAAGAATGTAAATCATTTTTCCTTAAACTTACTTGATTTGTAATCGCATATAAAACGTAAACTAGTTTTTTTTCTACTGTTAAAGCTACCGAACAGGCCAGGACACCAGAATAGAACATTCAAACCGGAACTGTCTCGATCAAGCTGAATAGTGTGGTCAGCGTAGAAAATTCACATATAACCTTGACAACTCAAAATTAAATAATTTTAGACTTCTTTTTTGTGTAGTCTGACCCAGGAGAAAGTGATACCAAAAGGTGGATGATCAGGTATGGTTCATTTGGAGACACACCGAACATTCCATTTGATATGTACGATAAAACAGATGTCACCCAACAAACCTTTTTCTTTTGTAATAATAAAAAGAGCATAATTTTGTGCAAACATCCTCATTGTTTCTGTAACATTACATTGCTTCTATTGGTTGTAGATAACATGTGAGGAAAAAGGGAAAATAGGAGAATTAATGCGAATTTGTTTTTACAAGTTACTTTCTACAAAGACAGTTTCGTACAATTTTCATCCTGAAATTCGTCTGGAATCACTGAATTAAGTTCGACGATTTGCTAACTTGGCTATTCACATATTAATTCAAAAATTATATCTTAATTATTGCCAATAAGAACAGTGAAACATAACTAACACGTGTCATGACCTAAAAGGAACATGTAATTGCAATAAAGGTGTTGGAGAGCCCTTCTTTACCATTCATATGTTGTGATGTTCGATGTGCCTTCGTATGGACTATACTAACTATTCACCATGAATGAATGTGATCCTTCTTTGTTCTTGTAAATCTATGGTGTTAAATGTTTCTCTTCCTATCATTCACCTCTCTGATATAAAGTATACCAGCGTCTCTCAACCTTTTTCAAGTTGTGACCCCCTTTTACCATGCCTTCTGGCCGGCAACCCCCAAAAGTAATTTTCTTCTTTATAATAAGCGGTTTCGTTTCACTTTGTATGAAATAGTCTCCTGAAGACTACAACATACACTTTTTCTCTCTCTCTCTCTCTCTCTCTCACACACACACACACATTATATATATATATATATATATATATATATATAAATCACGGCCATATTCAATCCACTACTGGATGAGACTTCTCCCCGGAGGGAGGAGTTGGTCTACTGCTCCCACGCTGACCAGACGTGTTGGGAGAGGAGAGCCGAAGCTCTCACTGTGATCGCCACTATCTTTTATTCATAGCAGCTCCCCAATTGCATCACGATGCTGGGTGGGGCACCGTTCCAGACCCACACACCTTGGGAAAAAATCCTTGGCAGTGCCGGGAATCGAACCCGGAACCTCTCAATCTGTAGTCAGACACGCTAACGACTAGGCCAACGGGGGTGGTCATATATATATAAATTCGTGTAACTGAGAAATAATATATATTAATTGTTGTCAATAAATATTGTATTATCTCTTGATCTTGAGCTGCAATATTTTATAAACAGAAATCACCGTCTGACTTAATTTCTTGGTAATTAATAAATTTAGACACGGAAAAGTGCTCATCTGAATTAACATTGATTTTTCCATAAGTGAGGTTTACTTTTGAATTTAAATCCCCAGAACAGCAGTTAAAAATTTTTTTGGGAAATTATTTTCAGTGTAAAAACGTCCGAGTTTTGTGAGGAATTGTAGAAAATTTCATGGAAATATCCTAAAAACCATCATTTTCACACATCTGTTTTCAGTTACATGAATTGCTAAGGAGTCTGTATGTTAAAAACATGGTATTTAGGACAAGGATGGGCACCTAACTTTTAACGTAGAGCTGAAAATGACTTGATAAGGTGTATGGTGAAAATCGAACCGGACATTTTGAAACTTGTTAAATCAAAAGAGGCTCAGATTTCGTGCTAACCTAGTAAACTTTTGCAATCTTTCACCGAGCCCTCGTAGCTCAGAGGTAGAGTGTTGGCGTAGCATTCAGGAGATCGTGGGTTCGATTCCAGCGGCCGACCATCCTTACTGAGGTTTTTTCACGTTTTGTCCTCAGTTACACTAGCCAAATCCTGGGATGGCACCTTCAACATAGGCCCTGGCCAACACCTTCCCGAATCCTTTCCCCTCCCATATCCCGGCCTGAGTCTCAGATGCCTAAAGCCATTAATAAAAAAAAAACATTGTGCAATATTACGTCATGGGCCATACCGAAGCAACTTATATGAATTAAAACGAGTTGACTTTCCGATGTGCGTGTGCGGTCATGAGTCAACCCCGGAACATGTCGTCCTCGAGTGCCCGTAAAACCAAGTAAATAACGACGGAATAATTATACAACAAATTCTCGTGTTAATTTAAGACGGGAATTACAAGACACAACAGTACAAAGCATAATGGAAAATGAGGAAACGAGAAGCTCTCTGGATCTACTCGCGGCAAAGATTTCGCATATATGTAAAATGAGCTATATTAATAGGCAATAAAACCGAAACAATAAATAATTTTACGAATTAAACCATTGAGCAACAAACTCAAACAAATGCATATAGGCTATATTCCGTGTGTCCGTGTAACCATGTGTTCGTTCGTTCGGTCGATTGTGTATTGGTCGGTGATGAATCGGAAATTATGCATGCATGGCGAGTGTGAATGTAAGAGTCTAAAGTGATGGTTGAACGATGCCATGCGAACTTTGTGGATTTTAGATCTTCTCCACGGTCATGGCAATCGCGTACCCATTCCCTAGAAGACAGAAATACCAAAAACTAACAATAACAGAGCGCTCACGGTACTGTATGTGTGATCGAAAATAAAACGTTTTGATCACCCCCAGAGTTGCAAGCCGACTTGTAGTTAGGACAGCGCTCCAACTCTGGATGGCAAAAACTTGAAAACAGAGGAAAAAATACAATGTTGCGAGTGCACGAGTGAAAGTGAGAAAATGCGTGTGATGTGAGGTGATGGACGCGGTGAGTCTGGAAGAGAGAAGAGTTGTTCCCGGAACCAGGCCCGATCCATGTATCTGGAGGAGAAATCCCGCTGCCCGGGGGCCTGAATCAACTCGACCGGCTTGGAGCCGCGCACAGGATGAATGGGAGTATGAATGGAGGAATGAATGTGTAAATTTTATGTTGTTTTCTATAAAATATTCAGTTAATAATACTAGGGGAGATATAGATTAGCGGGATAAAGGAAGTTACAAATAGTATAGATTAGGTAATGGGAAAAGATTAGAATTTGAAATAGAAATAGATAATGTAAAGTAGGAACTTTCTAAGCTCAACAAGAGAATAGATACAAAATAAGAGATGTAATGGTGTTAAAAGCTAGTAATAAAGATAATAAACAGTAAAGTATGAATGAATGAATGAAAGTGAAGAAAAAAATAGATAAATCTAAAAATTGTCATAAATCAGAGAAACGCACAAATAATAAATTAAATAAGAACTAAATGGCAATAATAAAAATTATAATGTCACAAACAGACATAAATAAATAATTGTGGATCGTATAGCTCAAGTCACTTGTATATGTAAAATATTGAAAACTAGAAAAAATAAATAGTAACTTTTCTTCCAACTCGCGGAAATAGGGCCCAGGTTTATTCATCGGGAACTGGGTTACAGAAATATTCCCCCCAGTCCTCTTATACTCTTCTCTTTTTTTCTTTTTTTGATACCAGTTTAAATCTTTGCAATTTCAGGTCCTATGGACTCCGTGCCTCGACGCCGAGAAGGGGTTGAGACAGGGAGACCACTTGGGAGATGACCTACCCCAGCTTTGTGGAGAATTCCTGTTAGCGCTGCGCCTTTCAGGCGCTCGAAACAAAGCTGTGCTAAGAGAGCAAAGAGGAAGGGGTATCAGGAGGGTCCTAAATAAAAAAAAATCTTACGTAACGTTTGAATTATTTTTGTCTTTTTCAATTTTGTGTAAAATTTGGTTTTCATTTGAAAACATGACAGTTTATTTGCTGCATTTGATTATAAATATCCTAATTATTCTACCAGAAAACTAGTCAACAAATTACATTACCTTTAGTTATTATAAAACAAGTAAAATGAAATATCTTCTTCGAAATCTATGTTTTATCCTATAAAATCTTGGTTAAATATATTTTTCACCTCCCTCGCGACCCGCTTGCAGATAACCCGCGACCCCCACTTTGAGAAACCCTGCAGTATACTGTTTTCATTAAGATCATAGACTTTTTTTTTTCAGCTGCTTGTATGATAAATAACTGAAACGTTACCAGCGTGCTATGTTGAACAATTGTCCAGAAGTTACAACACAATCTGGTGAATTTTCTTTCCATTTGAGATTTAATCTTTTTCCTATGGTGGTTTATTTTATTTTGTTGAGCATGGAACCTTCAAGTGTGTGTGTATATATATGTAATATTTCAGCTGCGTTATTTCATTCAGCAGTAATTGAGTATAATTTCCCCCGAAAGAATATAATTGACACATAATTTGAGAGAGACTAGTCTGAATATCATCAGGAGCTGCAGGAAATCTTTTCAGTGTAATTTTTTGATATGTTCAGTAAACATCACCGTTAATAAAGTTTAGTTCCGTACCGTGCGTAGACCTCGCTGTTCTTGTATGTTAGTATTGACAAATTCGAGCTCAAAATGTTAGAGAAAGTTTATGGTAACAGGAAGCTCACAGCAAATGCTTGGTTCTTTCATCATTCTAATAATTGTAATCACTAGAAGTCTACTGATGGCGTGAAAATCTCATGTACTGCAGACTACCAAATTTCCGGAATTTGAGGTACACATACCTAGTTACTTGTTAGAAGCAGATGATTTATTTTTATTAAGAGTGCAAGAAGCTCTTGACATGTTTAAGAGAAAGTTACTAGTTATTTTCAATTGTCTTGTTATGTGTGTTAAGTATTTATCATTCATAGTTGAAAGATGGAATATTTGATTTACAAATAATTTATTTGAATAACCATCGGTCGTAATTGAAGTTAGGTTATGGACAGGATTTACATATTTCACATTTTTCATCTAATCCACACGATATCATAGAAAACAATACTAATGAGGTAACATGAACTCGAATGTCGGAAGTTGTTTCACCTCGAACTCGACCTTACACATACTCCCACATCATGAGAGAATGATAAACTGCAATGACGTGAGAATAGCCGAGATGTAAATACAGTTAAAAGGGCTCCTCGCTCCAACCCTCCCATTTTTAACATTTTTCAAAATATTTCAAAAAATATTATCAGAAATGCAATGAACAGCGATCTCTAGATCGTGTCCATTGACGAGTGATACGTTTTCAAAGATTATGACGTCATCATTTAATTGAAGTCTGGGCACTCATCAATCGACAAGACTTCGAGATCGGATTCCATCCCATCTCGCCTAACGGTTTATCAGCCACTGATGTGTCGAAGATAAGAATGTCCGCCATTTTAGGCGAGACGGGAATTCCCATCTTGCCTAATCCCATCTCGCCTAAAATGGCGGTAAGATGCAAGGAGGGAATTTCTGCACTAAAGAGGGAGTTCTTGTACTAGATTATCAACCACCAACAGTATGAAATTGTGAAATCATAAGCACATTTCAGAAAAGTTATTCTATGTATTAATCTGTCGTACATAAGAAATTCAATAACCTTATGTTTCAATCGATATTGGCAATCTTTGTCAAATACAATACAAATATATAATAAGCACCACACCAACAAAGCACATTAATGTTCATGTCAAAATTATTTGTCATATATGAAACAACATATACACGCAAACACACCTATCCTATATGAACGTTATGCGATACCGCGTTAACATACGTGAATAATTCGATGTTTCCGCTCACTAGTCTTTGTTTTAAGTTTCTGATTTGTTCATCTACTTTTCTTTACTTCTTCTTTTACTTTACAGGAGCATTCACCAGCTCCAACATTCGTATTGT
>JAGDQP010045556.1:0-15562 GCA_022664845.1 Lepisma saccharinum
CATGGTTTAATCACTTCCTATTTGTCAATTGAGAACCAGAATTCCCATTCATTGAGAATATTCAATTTCTATGAAAGCAAGCAAGATGGCGACAGCCAAACACTTCAGCAGCATTACTGCTTTCTTATCGTAACAACATGTCAAATGCTGCGCTTGCTTTCATAGAAATGGAACATATCCTCAATAAATGGGGATTGTGATCCCTAATTGACCAATGGAAAAGTGATTAAACCATGGCATAAGTCGTGAGAGTAACTTTGTTTGTGTTTGAGGTTCAGCAAGATTTTTTCATTCTCTATATTGTTTCAATCTAGTACTGTTTTTGTCTGACGATTTAGCGAAGTTGGTAAGACTCTCGACTTCTAACTGAGCAACCCATGTTCAAATCTCACTCCAGCCGTAACTTTTTTTCTCCCAGTATTGAAATCAACACAGTGCGTTGTGTTGATTTAACACACGAAAATGGTAGTCACGCTGGGACACCGCATTGTGTTGAATTAACACAGCTATTTTTTACTGTATAGCTGTTCGTCGGAAGAATCGTTTAATCAGCTGGCTGGTTTAGTGGAAATATGCTTGCCAATACTTACTGAGGAAACTCGAGACTCAATTCATTTTCACACTGGTAAACCTAATAATCTTTTCCTTTGGGTTCGCTGAGCCTAATTCGGCATGTAACTGTATATTTCAATATATACATAATTATAATTTTTACACTATCTTTCTCCGTCAGACAACGTACACATTCTGGAGAATTACGTGTTTTAACAAAAATTGTTACAAGGGTTATACAGGATTCTTTTTGCCTTCTTATGGTACGATGTATATATATATATATATAGTATAATGACTTCTAATTGGTGGAATGATTAGCAGACTCTTATCTGTGTGCCTGGTCAAGGGTTTAAATCCGAGAATCTTTTATTCAGCAGGGTAATTCGGAGCCCCGTTTGACAAAATACTGAAGATCAAGTCCTTAAAATGTTCACAAGAACATTAAAGATATATAAACGTGAGTGTAGACCCAAAAAAGATGTTTACAAGAATAAGGTATCTTTTTGTGTCATAAATCACGAACAGAAAGTTACAACAATACACAATGTGCAGTAGCCCACACTGTATATTGATTAAATTTTATATTACTACCAATCTAAAGCTATGTTTTGAATTTATTACGTAGTTTTGATAAATAACATGCATAAGATGATAGTAATGGTGATAATAAAAAACAATAAAAGGAGGAGATTAGGCAGTTTGAAAATATAAATAAAAGGATATAAGAGGTACGACGGCCGGGTGAATGTAGTACTGTTCACGATGTAGTGTGATCCTGTGGATTTCGCAATACATCGTGAACAGTACTACATTCACCCGGCCGCAGTACGTTTTAAATCATGTTGTTAATACTTTCAAACTGCCTAATCTCCTCCTTTTATTGTTTTCATATATATTTCTTCTATTGCACTAAAGAGGGAAGTTTGTAACTGCACTAGGCAAGTATATTAGCAAGTACAAGCTAACTACGTCTTTCATTATATGTTATATTCTTGCCTTTTTGAAAATTAATAGCTGCTATTGGATATCCTAGTTAACTCATAAAATTTAAGACATTTTACTTTCCTCTATAGAAAGTTTTAAAATCAATAAAGGAGAATAGGCGTTTAGTAACAGTGTCTATATTTCTGCATTATTTGAGTATGAGAGAATTCATGCTAGCCGTGCATCTAAACAGAAAGAGGGACAGCGATGATAATCTGTCACTTACCTGACACAGAGGAGCATCGGTTTATCGCTTAATATCGATCAAATCTCTCTTTCTCTCTTCCCTTCTGTCGTTGTCCTACCTCCACCCTCTCTCTGTATCTCCTCTCCCTCTTTGGTTGTCGATCTATATTATATTCTCTTCGGACTACGGCATAGAGTTAATTTTAGTTTGAACGATAAAGACCAAAGTTCATTAAGAAGGGATCCTGTTTCTTTAATGAAGCATTCAGAAATATAATTACCTTGGACGAATTATCCTTTGGTGTATGAAAGTCAACATACCACTTGCAAAGACTAATGGGAAATGAATCCTACCTTTTTCAAAAGATGGGACTCCCAAAGGATTTATCCAATTTTTGTCATGGATACAAAATCTGTATTTTATTAAGAATCTTTTCTCTCGGAGATTAAAGAGAAACATCACAAATGTACACAATGTTATTTTTGTACCTATTGTTTTCGTTTGTTTCGTTTTTTTTCTTAAATTATACCACTACATATAATATTCTAATTTCAATTTGGAATGAAAATGTGTTATTTATTGCGACAAGGAATGCTATTGAATTAAACTTTAGAAAAATCAGCTGTACCATATTGCGCTTTCTGGATTTGATACGCGTAATTACATGGAACGGATCGATTATTAAAGTTCACTGCAGGATTTTGTACTTTACTTTTAAAAATAAATGTTATAATTCTATTTGTTTAATTCGGAAACACAAAAAAGAAAATAAAAAAAGCACAGAAGTCTAGTAATTGCAGTTTATTTTCAATATTAATCTGAACGCTTTATTTTTAAAAGATTCAGGTTAATTTTGCTAAACATAGCTTAAGTGTATACTCAAATAGAACTTATCAACTTACCTATAAATAAGTGGATGGATTGATGTGGATAGAATGATGTGCTTGATTAATACTGTTGATGATTGACTAATAACTTATATGACGTTATGGCATAGAGAATGGCCTTTGCTAAGTTAGGAAAGCATTGGCTTCAGAATTCGTGAGGTCATGGATTCAATAATAGCTGCCGGTATGGTACCTTGAACTTAGGTCCTGGTCGACTCATTTCGTATAATTTATTCTACCCTATTCCGGTCTGAGCCGTAGATTCCTAAAGAACTTAAACACATTCAAATTCAAGATTTGACAGTCCTCGGAAAGTTAATTCCGTTTGTCAAACCAGAAAAATGTTAACATGAAAACATGCTTGGGAAGGTTTAACTTTCGAAATGGAACAGGGAACTGATCCACAATACAAATATAGAGTTTGAAATATTGAGCAAGAAACCTGTATTAAATTTGGATAGAACACTTTACCTAAACTAATTTCAACTTTCGTGACATAATGTTGAAAACGAAGCTGATATTATTTTCTGTCTCTGTATGGTATTTTTTTGAAAACAAATAAAACACTACTTTGATTATGGCTAATGCATTCCTAAATTGTTGACACTGCAAAGCATTAATTGATTTATTCAATTCTGGCGCCATGCCATTATGTTATAATAATAAAGCGACCTAATTTCTGCAAAACAAAATAGATTTCTAACGTTTAAAAGCGCTAAAAGTGTTTAAAAGTGTTCTTCACTTTTTGACGAGCTGTCACTTTTGAAATGCGTATAATTACAGAACTATTGTTATTGATTTTTCTTCAAACCTTTTTGTTTTCAGTCGTTTCAAATATAACTATTCCAAAATATTTGAATGACTTTTAAACTTGTGTTTTGTTTTTATGTTGTCAATTCAGTTATCATATAATAATACTGACTATCATTATCTAGGGTTCTGTGTGTGACAGCTTGTTTAAATATTGTTCTTATTTTCCCATTTTATCCATTATTAATTCAGCTGCCTGAAATATTTGTTAGTATTCAATGAGATATTAACAATGCAAGCCAAATTGAAAATCAGCAAACTGAAAATGAACATTCACGCAATTCATGTCATTCTAATTAGACAATGCAAATTTGAGAGAAAATAATTAACTGAGGTTAAAATATCTTTGTATCGAGAAGCTATGTCATGATAAGTATTTCAAAATATTTAGGTTAATATGTGGTAAGAATATTCTGGTTGGAATAGTTGACATTTGCCTATTCACCAATAGATATACAATACGGATAAGAGCTATATAAGGATTAATGTTTATTTTACAATCTTCTATTGAATTTCATTTTACTTTAGCTAGTTAAATATAGGTTAATTCTGCAGTGCCTTTCTCTTAGACCACAAAAATATTTATAACATCAAACTATCATCACAAATTATATTACACTGGTCAACACTGATCTCCAATGGTCTGTTAGGTGTATTTTTATTGTGGGGCTAGTGGATTTCTGAATATCAGAGCAGGTTTTCACGTTGTACCTCCTTACCAGAGCCTACTCGGTATTAGCGAGCAGCTTACCCAGTAGATCACTACATCTGTGCAAAGTCCCTATGTATTCGTTAGTATTAGGCACTATCAATCTAGAGGGGGCCACTCAAGCTAGTCTTATATGTTTCCGTACACCAGACGAACAACATTTATGCTCACAGCAGACAGTAGGCGCTTGGTTGTGATTATAGGGTCATTCCACGTCAAATTAAACAACACTGGTTGCGTCACTATTTTACATTTTTTGTACATGACCCTTTACATGTCTGAGGATATCAGAAGCATATTTTAAAAATATTAGCGCTTATCTCACCCGGAATTACAATATTTTTCAAAATTACGGATAGCGTTTTGTGCTCCTCTATTTATAAGTGGAAAACTTAATACCTCAATAAAACAGAAGAGCTAGAGAGATGAATCAAAAACTGTTGTGTAGCTCCTGAAATGTACTTGGAAGATTCCAAAAGACATTCCTGAAAAATTAATTTCTTTATTCTAAAAAAAATAGGATGAAGTATGAGTAAGAAAATTGATTTTGAAACCACTGTTTTTCTCTGAAGGAGTTGAATGTAAGTCAGCAATTTGCTGTAATGTTTATCATTACTAACAAATTTTCTGCATGCAAAAAATCACGGCGTTAAATCACACCCTTTTTTTCTACGGGAGCTCAAACATGACCCTTCGACGAAAATCGATGGCTTTTGGGCTTAAATGTTTCAAATTGTAGATATTTATTATTAAGTAGATAATAAAATAATAATAATAATATGTTGTGAACATATATTATAAATACATACTCAAATATGGAAATGTCATTTCTTTTAAAACTCCAGTTGCTTAAAATGTTGAATTATATACTGTAGTTGATATAACAAATTAATATTTTAACCGTATTTCTGAACGTAAACAACATAAATGGGCAAACAATTTAAATGGAATTAATTAATAAAATAAATAGATCCTTTCCAACGCAAGATCCTCTATCTTAAACTTATTTTGAACCTGCAACGTGCTTTAATAGATATACACCTGTAGAGAACATGATTTCTGTCTTGTTATACAGTATAAAAGTATTCAGATTCACTGGCCATATTTGATTTCTCAGATTTGAAGGAAAACTTGTTTAAACCTTTCAGAAAAGTACAAATTTGCCAAAAAGCTTGGGAATATTTATCAATAGGCATTTAAGTGTAAACATAGACATTACATATTTAACAAAGCAAAGCAAATTTGACTCTAATTATACCTCGGATTCCTAAATAAACTTCAATCACTTCATTTTTTTAATATCTTTAACACTAAATATCAGACATGTTTCCTAATATCCATACTATATTAAAGAGTCTAGTTTAAAATGAGGATACAAAATTTGGATTGAACCTGGCCAAAGTAACGTTGAACACTTTTCAGACTAAGGGAGTGCAAAGGATACTACAATTTATCACATATGTATAAATTGTGGTTGATTTTTTTAATCATTGACGATGTGCGCATTTCTCGTTAATAATAAAGGGTTATAAACTATTTGTAATTGCTGTGGGATAATAGTTTATTGAAGATAGTGATGTCCAATTGTATAGTCTAATCCTGTAGACAAAGAATTATAGGGTCAATGCAGCAACTAACCAGAGTTAGCCTTTGGTATTATTCCAGAACTAAATCCAGAACTGTAATACCTACTATATACTATAATGTATGGAATATATCCGAATTATTGGTGAGTAGTGGCATAATATGATAACAATAAGTTTTCGACGCATTTATTCAGTTTAACCAGATGAAACAATTAACCTCTCTCTTAATAATGACGTTGGTTGAGCTCGCGGAAACGTAAACCCCAAGTAAATTTGTCATTCAAGACCAGTTCTGCACGTAGGTGTTCCTGGAGATTTTGAACTGGGTGCCTCAGGTTACAAGGACTGGTGGCAGGCAAGTTTAGCTCTCTTCATTTATGATTTATGTGCGAAGCTAAAATATAAAAGTTATAACTTATTTAAAACTGTTGTAAAGAGAATATTTGCTACTGAGTGTCCCAATAATGAACACAACTATAGTAAGCTCATACAAAATTGTGATACTAAATTGAAACATTTCAATACTTAATGTTTAAGAACTACAAACATTAATGTGAAAAAAACACTCCCTCAATCAAAAACATTGCTTACATAGATGGATCTGGTACTATTTTGAGTGTCATTTGCTAAGCTGACACCCCTTGCATTATTATGTGGCGAGCTATGACATCATTTGTTGCGAGGCAATGACGTAATTTGTGAAGTTCAACGTCTGTATCTCCAAACCAAGCATAATTTTGAATTTCTTCAAAGGAACGTTTTCTTGTTTTGATGCTAATAATTAGCTCCCGAAGTTTGCGCCATTATTTCGGGGACATCCTGTATTTCCCTAGCCTGAAACGCATGTCTAAAAATAATCTTTATTATTTTGGCTGAACGTAAATATATGGTTGTTAATACCTAATTGAATAATGCAATAAATAGAAGCGATTTTTAATTTTTTTAAAGTTGTAATTTAATCGAAGAGATCTAAAAATCTAGACTTCATTTTAATTAAACACAGTAGTAAACTCGCAGTATAGTGCCTAGTAGCTAGCATTTTTTTTTTCATTTGTCTCCTACTGCAAAACAAAATATTGTTTTACGTATCCTAGCAACTGATCGCATACAAGTTCGCTGCAGGCTACCATTACTTTGATTACATTTCGCAATTCATTAGCGCATGAATTACTAGGAATATAAAATAAGCTTTCGATGAGCTATGTAATAAATTGTGAATTAATTAATATTATATACAGATGCTTATCAGAATAATGGAAACACCTGTAGTTGGCAACACGTCAGATGTATGGGTTGGCAGTGGTGTCGTGGCGACCGCAGCGCCGGACTGCTGGTGGTGGTGTGTTAGGTCGGTCTCCATACTACGTCAGGCGTCGTGGAACAGGAGTGTGCAGTGGCTGCAGCAGACGGAGGTAGTGTAAAATGGGAGACCTCTCAGAGTTTCAAAGAGGGCAAATTGTTGGTGCGCGGTTATGTGGAGTGAGTGTGACGGCAGTGGCTAGTGTGTTAGGTGTGTCGCCAGGGACAGTGTCGAAGGTGATGACGGCCTACACAACACACGGGAAAACCACATCGGGGAAGCGGAACAGTGGGCGGAAGAAAAGCATCAGTGACAGGGCACGCCGGGTATTAAAGCGCATTGTCACGCGGAACCGTCGTGCCACTGCGGCGCAAGTGACGGAGGAACTCAATCAGCACCTCCCCCAACCTGTTTCGACAATCACAGTCCGCCGCGAATTACATGACATGAACTTACGGGGTCGTGTTGCACGGGCCAAACCTCTCATCAGGGACCAGAACGCTTTAGCACGCCGCAAATGGTGCCGCGACCATGCAACTTGGACCGTTGACGACTGGAAACGTGTGGTATGGTCGGATGAGTCACCATTCACCCTATTCCAAACCACGGGCCGTGTTTATGTGTGGAGAACGCCCAAAGAAGCGTATGATCTGCAGTGTCTCCGCCCAACTGTGAAACATGGCGGCGGCACGGTGATGCTGTGGGCCGCAATATCATGGTTTTCATTGGGTCCTGTGGTCACACTTCGCGGACGCATCACTGCCAACGATTATGTCGCAATTTTAGGAGACCACTTGCATCCTATGGTCCGGATGTTGTTCCCGGACAATGACGCCATATTCCAGGATGATAATGCACCCATTCACACAGCTGGAGTTGTTGAAGCGTGGTTTGAGGAACATATGGATGAAGTTCAACACCTCCCCTGGCCCGCCCAATCCCCAGATCTCAACATAATTGAACATCTGTGGTCCATCTTGGAAACACGACTCCGGCGACGATTTCCACCTCCATCCTCTCTCACAGAACTGGCCGATGCCCTGCACGAGGAATGGTGTAATATTCCACTTGCTACCATTCACGACCTCTATGCCTCCATCCCACGTCGCATCATGGCTGTTCTGAAGGCGAAAGGTGGCCCGACACCATATTAATCTGGTAAGTTGCACTTTCGTTCAGGTGTTTCCATTATTCTGATAAGCATCTGTATGTATGTAGTAATACCTGCTCAAAGCAGAACTAATTTTTAAAAGAAAACTTCCCAAGTACGAAAGTAACTTTCCTCAGGACAATTTCCTATACTTTCTATCGTGTTGTTCAAAACAGAACTAGTTCAAAGTGGAGGGGAAAACTACGAAACAGACTATTAGAGCTTTCGAAACATGCACACAACGCAATTCATTTCCATAAAATTGTAATAATAATAATAACTATTTTGGTGTAGTAACTATAAACAAATGGTTGTTACACCTGTTGTTTGAGTGATAAGCACTGGAAGAGTACAGGATAAGAAGAGGGTATTTGCATGAACAATGATTTCTCCTAATAGGCATTTTAGAGTTTATCTCTCCCATTTACCACAACGTATTTTATATTCTTAAAACCTGTATTTCTGGGGTTTTGCACTTTTGGATTGAATTTTTTTAAGTCGTTCGCTTTCATTTTGTAGAACCTACTAAGGGTTTAAAGTGAAATATTTTTTAATGCAAATATTACCTTCTTTTCCGGTATTCTTCAATTCTTTGTATTTTGATGTGCTTCTTATTGCCAACAATTTTCCTATCTTCTGACTTAATGTTGCGTTGATATACTTCAGTATTAAGGCATGTTGTATCACTTAACGTGGGCTAGTCGATTTCGTTTCAAGGCATTGTCCCTTTTCGTGTCACTAATTTTTACACACTTGGCAGAATTTCCCTAATCTCTGTAGTAGTTCCAGTTTGTTACAATGGTTGAATAATACTTGACAAACACGATAACAAATTGAAGACCTGAATTGGAAAACATCCCAAGTCCACTTCTTTAGTATTTGCATTGTTTCTGTTCGTTGCTGTCTGTGTTCCCAGGGCTATCCACTTACATAAATAGTACATCCTAATCGAAAAACAGAAAACCCTTTTTAATACAATACAATTCTGCTGAATAGGATAACATACCTTTGAATGTTTTTGCTCATCCTCCAAAATATACTCCAGTGGAGTTTTGCTCATCCTGAAAAATATACTCCAGTAGATTTGGGATGTGTTTCAATTCAGGTCTTCAATTTCATCCGGTGTCGAAATGAAGCTTTCTATTTTTCAAGTGTTAAAATTAGCTACAATCACTCTACGTTTCAGTCTGTGGCAGAGGCTTGTTAGTTAACGACGTTAAACTACAATGAAGAAAGGACATTAGAAATTATAAGCCAGAGGTATCTAGAGTCAATAATTTTACACCCACAAAAGCATTTCAGTAGATTTAAGAGTAGATTGAATTTGTATTCTACTAAAAATTCTCAGATCTTTCTAAGAAAAAGTTCTAGAATCTTACAGAGAACTATGGCAGCATTACGCATAAAACAGGAAATGAGGCTTATGAGCGAACAAACGTGTAAGTGACATGTTCAAATAGAAATAAATCACGATTACATTTTTATATATACCAGGAAAAATATGATGCGTAAAAGATTCATACTTTGCACAAAAGCGGACTTTAGCCTAGTCTGACTTCGTGCAGAGTTTCAATATTTTATGCTTCATATCTTCCCTTTTATATATAAAAATGTACTCTTGACTTTTTTTTAAAAAAAATGTCACTTAGACGTTTGTTCGCGCATAAGCCTCAAATAGTAATCAACACTTGTGGATAATATTCAAAGCTATCACAACGAAGGATGAGAATACGTGAACAGCTTCAATTTGTAAGTATAGTTTTAGTAGGGCTTTTCGTACTTCAAGTGATATTATCTTTCCTCAACCTAATAAGTTAAATTCTTTAAATTTCGAGAGAGAGCTGAAAGCCAATAGCATCCTCAAAGGTAATAGAGTCAGTTGTACCGGCGCTTGGAATGAGGAAAACTACAAGTTACTACATATCAATAATCTTACAAGAATATTAATCAGAAAAGCAAATCTCGATCTATACATTCGTTGAATACGAAAAAAGAATAAAAAATAAATTTATTTTAATTTAGCAGAGTAAATCATTTAAATCAATACCATAAAGTAAGTAATTCGAAAGAATTTTACTTGAATTATTTACATACATTTGAGGTTCACTTGATCGTTCAAGAATCACGGCACATGCATACATCTGTAAAGCAAATTATTCTCTCCAGAGTTAACCTGAAAGTAAGGAATCGATCCAAATCCGACAAGAGAAGTAATAATCGCCACAACTATGGTGCAAGGAGCAATATTTAATCACACAGGTTTTGAACAATGAACTCACAATCAGAGACAATGGAGTGTAACAGACACTGAGAGAGTAAAATTTAGTATTTTATATATACCACCGAATATATGTCTTAAAATATTAATAGTTTGTTTTCCTCTATGTTTGTCTGCCCCTATATGGGTATAAGGCTCTCCTCTAAGATGCTTTAATGCCTCACCTGGATCCAGTGGCTAATTTTTTCAAAACCTTTCAAAACGTCATAATGTTTACTCACGTCTGACGTAAATTGAGTAGTAATGTCATAACCGCTACCTAAAAGTTATATATTCTTAAGTTTAAATACGTCCTGGTTAGGAGAAGAGGTAAAATCAAAGGTTTAATAGCAACGCCAGCGGAGAGGAAGTTACGAAGTTGCTATAATTTTCTGCCCTCTCAGCGCTGTGTGTTGGTGAGCTTGGTTACCTCCTGAAGGCTTTCCTTGATGACAGTGATACAAGTACATTCCCGCAATACTTATCGCACATACGACTCACATATTACCACGCTTCAATTCGTCAATATGTGATGGGAGTGCCTATAGCGATAGGCTTGCATTGCTTTCAAATTAAAATTTTAGTCACTTGAGTTATTGACACAAGTTTAAGAATATGCTGTAGCATCTACACTGTTAAAGACACTTATTCAAAAATTAAGAAAAAAATCTCTAACTAGCTTCGACTAAATTTTATTCAATTTTGAGCCAGTGGTAGTGCTGAAAAATGAGAAAAATATTCTCAAGTTTGAAACATTTCTTCATTATATGAGAAATGATTTATCATTATTTTTTTTACAATACCAGTTGCAATAAAGTGAATAAAATTTAGTTGGAGACAGTTTGATAATTTCTTCACTCAATTTTGAATAAATGGTTTTAGCAATGTAGTGTATTAACACATTCCTGGATATATTAAATGCACTGCTTATACTTGTATTTTCCCATTAAACTAAGAGAGTATTTCTCTCCTCAGTATGTCACATATAACAACAACTGATAACTTACGTGAATGAACAGACAACGTTATAATGCCATTATATGGGACATCATTGTAGAAATAATCTTGCAGAAAGTTACGTAATCGAAACAGACATTGAAGAATGGATGGATTAATATTGGCTTATATTGAGAATGAAGTAGGTACGCAAAAGTTTCTGATTAGAACCTTAGTCGAAAAGGAGTGACAAAAAGGAGACTAGAACCACAATAAAGGAAAAGATTTGGAGGACTCAAAAAGAAGATTGAAAAGATGAAAGTTGTGAGCAGATTGAGCTTAACAAGCTTTGTGGGACCATTGTTGTGGAACGAAGCAATAATTGATTTCTCAACAATCAATACTAGATGCTACAAGGCGGCCGTGTCGCAGCAAGCAATTCATCATGACAACTTAATGCTTGGATTTTTTTTCAAACGTAATAGAAAGAAAACACCGTCAAGGGGCATTGGTCACAGACAGAGGGAATTCGAATTTTTCTTAATGTCTATTTTAACAATATATCATATATGTTACTTCTCAATTTTTTTATTATTCTTCAAGAGTGAGAGTAACACGATCGTATGCTCTCACTTAAAAAGATATTGTAAAATTCATTGTGGCCATTGACAAGCATATACAAATCGTTACAACCTGCGGTGATTTAGAAGTATTTGGCAGTTGTTTTTCTTCATGTACTTACGGTCTTGAGACATCTCTAGCTAAGCCGTTTCGGAACTTGATCAAGTTTAATGACGTATGTGTTTAGATAGATTTACTTATAATTCATAATAATAATAATTTATTAAAGTGCTATGAACAACATACACAAGCTTCTAAACCTCTATGTTTAATAATGTTTACATAAACACATAATAAATAAAACTAGAGATTAGCCCGTAACCGGGAAAAAAACTTTCTTTTCCATTGAAAGCGAATGGGCTAACTCGCAGTATGCTGAAACTATGTACTCAAATTTAAGAATACCCGTCTTAAGTCGGAATCTTATTTCAGCCTCGTTTCTGTGCCATAACACATGCCCGCCTCTTGAATATATTATTTATATTTATTTATTTATTTATTATGCTCTGAAATCTAAATGACAAATCGGAGGAAAGAATGGATGTGATTTACGGACTCCTTGTTGTTTGTTTAGTAAAATTAATGAGTTATCCTAACCTTCCGTTTTTACGTGCGACAAACTAGTACTTGCATATTGAGTTTTCTCAATCTCAAGAACCAGAAATGGTTGAAGCAATAATTGAAATTGCGAGTATATTATTAAAATTAGGAAAAATAATAATGTTTAATATTGTAACCTCAAGCATAAAATTTACACACAAGTAAAGGGAATAAAATATCTTTAAAATGATATGAGGTAACTCGTGTTCATATTATTAGGTAAATTCAATAGAGTTGATATTCATATTACATGTACAAGGACATGGATCTAGCTAGATTATAACTTTAAAGGCTCACGTAATTTAAGGGTGTATTTTCTCACAGTTAATTATAATTCATTACCATCCGGTTCATCATGTTTTTTTCTGTGTCTAAAAATACGTATATTTCCTAATATTGAGCATCAGAACTCCAAAATAATTATTCTATTATATATTTACATTGCATTTTGATTCTCTATGAACTGTTTGTCTATATATCTTATGCAAGTATACAGCGATTCAAGGTAAGTAATATAATTCAAATTTAAAACATTACTTTCTTATAAAATACCCTTGCACAGCTCCAAACTGCTTACATTTACTATTTGTATTACAATGTAGCTACGGCATATTCTAACTTAAACCTCACAAACACTTTGCACAATGAAATAAACACCGAAATTTTGTTAATATTACTACATTGATTAAAAATGACATTTCTTAATTTTCTTGATTCTTTCGTGATTGTTTGCAGACGAACATTAAACTTTAACTTATCATCCAAAGTTACATCTAGATCTTTGAAGCTGTAAATCCTGAGGATCTTGTTACTCTAGATGAATAACTATTTGCATGGTAATTAGTTTACCTGGTGTACCTATGGAAAGAAGTTTTATTTGTATTTATCTTCATTTTCTTGCTTCTACACCAGTTTTCCACACACACTCTACATCAGATTGCATTTTAGCACTATCTGATACATTACCAACATTGCCAATTAATTTAAGGTCATCGGTATTAAATAACTGAGCTGCGTAAATATTTTTTTAACATAACTTAATTGAAATATACGTTAAATAACAAAGGCCCTAGCGGGGAGCCCTGGGGAACGCCTTTGGTAATTACGTCATTACAAGATACCATGTTATTTGGTTTGACTTACAATATTCTATCTACGAGATATCTCTTGGACAAATTAACGTATTTTGTCGATAAGCCAATACCGAGAGACCGTAGCTCAGTGTTAGAGCGTTGGTGTAGCGTCCGGCAGGTCGTGGGTTCCCAGGGAAATAAAGGCAATAAATAAAATTCAAAAGTCTATAAGCCCATTTCACTTAATTTGCCTAATAAAACTTTAACAATGTTGTTTATTTGAAGGTCAAAAGCCTTTGAAAGATCAAAACAAATAATATCGCATTAATCATGTTTCATTATATACCCTTTTATCAAATTAACAGTCTGTAGTAAATTTTAACTTTGTTTTTTCCGTTGGGTGAACCATGTTGGTTTTCGTGGAATATATGTTTCATAATAATAATATTAAGTTATAAATTGAATATAAAATTAATGGAAACTGCAAAATACAGGAAATTATATCTTTAGAGATAAATTGGACATGAATTCTTAGGCGAATCTTTAGTTCGTAAATAAAAGTACCTTGTAACTGGCAATATATTCCTCCCATACGAAAACAAAATCTGTTTCGCTCTTAAGAATGAATATACTGTTGAAATATATAGGACTTCTCTAGCATGACTAACTCAGCATGGACATCATTGTAAACGACAAAATGAAATTAACAGGTTTCATTAACTGCAAATTGAATTTTTTAAACCTAGAATTTCAATTTGCTTTGGAGTTTGTGCTTTCTCAGATATTTAACCTCGAAACTTGTCATGGAAGTAAATGTTCCAGCTTTAAAGCAATATTTTTTTAGGAAAGACTTTTAACAGAAGCGTCGTTTACCGAGGCAGAATCCTCTCCATCAACTCCACTTTGTAACAGAATAGCCAGCGTGTGGTTTTACATCCTGTTTATCTTATAGGAGTTTAAAATTTATAAAATTGGCCAGTGTAAAGGTTAATTTTTAACTGTTTATAACGCTGTTAATGGAAACACCCTTGAAATCATCTTCTGCAACATGCATTTCATGAAAGTCCGTGGTATCTCCTCTTACAGTAATGCAATTAGAACTCAGACAATAACATTTTGCAAAGTCATTGTGAATGCTTGTCGTGGAGATGAAACACACTCCCAAGTCCAAGATGGCGGCAGATAAGAAAAATTAATCTAGATTTTGAGAGACGAAGTATTAATATTCACCTCTGCTGAACATTTAGAAAGTTAACAAAATGGTCGAGCAGCCATCCTCTGATAATTCCATGTGGAATTATCCGAGCCCAAACTCTTATAAATTTCTATTTATGGGTTAGATAAGCGACCATGATGTACAATCGTCACAAATCTGAGACACGTTATATAGCTCAGCAAGCACTCTTCCAAGAACAATGTAAGGGAAATAGCGGTCAGAGTATTTGTTAGAGTACCATACCGGCACAAGTCTGATCAAAACCTAGTTTGTCTCTGTAGTGCCGTTTCGAAGTCCTCAAGGACCACATGGACTAGAGTTCATACAATAACTCAACAGTTATTCCTTTTCAATTAACATGTAAACTTATGTATGCAGTAAGTATGAAGAGGTATAAAATGACCAAGATGATTGTGTAATGGTCAGTTAATCTCAATTAATGGTTCTCGACATTTGAAAGCAACATTAACTGCTGCAGAACTTAAATAGCATCCAAAGCCCCATCTGCCAGATTATCTTAGCTCATACTAGTATATTAGAAGCCCGGAGAGTATATTGATTTCTTGTATTAAAAGCCCTTAAAGTGTTGTATGTTTAAATCCTGAATTACCGTACGTATGCTACTAGAAGTTTCCTTTTTCAAACACACTCAAAAGGCTAAGATTCCGTTTCGCAAGTAGCAGTCACAGCT
>JAGDQP010045557.1:797-15562 GCA_022664845.1 Lepisma saccharinum
CTAGGGACTTCCTCCAACACAGGACTCGGCTCGAAAACTTTTAGCAACGCAAGCTTTCATGTAAAGTTCTGATGATTATGATTTTACTAAATACTCAATTCAATTAGACTTTACAATTATATTATTCTGATCAACAGTTGTGAATAGTTATTATATACAAGAAACATTCTAACCAATTCAAATCGTAATCTATAACCACATTCTCTAATCTACTTTAAAAATTGCTCAATAGATGGCGCTAAAATATTTTCGTATTACACTACCAATAATTTTAATGATAAAATAACTGTTTGCTTTTTCTTTTATGCAGAAATGATTTTAAATATACTTTTGTACTCTACCAAACATAAATTAAACAAACAAGAGAAGATTTCATAATTATTTTTAACTTAATATCAAATTCTCATAACTACTTTACTGTATTTTATCCCATATAAGAAGGCCTACAATTTTTCCAAGTCATACCAGGAAGCCACCCTGGAAAATAAAAATACGGCGTTGGAAGCAAACCAACTAAAAAAATGTACATTTTTTTTACCAAAAAAAGAAAAGGAAGTACCCTTTATTCATTCGTTCCAACTTCGTCTTCATTCGTTTCTTTCCAGCTTTGTTCCCTTGTTTCTAAATGTGTTTAGTCTTTCAGTTTTTTATTGAATGTTGTTTCCCACTCTGTTGTTTTGGTCACTTGTTTTACTGCATTTTGTTGGCAATCGTGTCTTGCTTCTCTCTTTCCATACGCTTGGTTAGCAACCCTGTCTTGTTGCTTTATTTCCATGTATTTGGTTAGCAACCCTGTCTTGTTGCTTTATTTCCATGCATTTGATTAGCAACCCTGTTACGTTCTTCTTTCCTCATCTTCAAGAGGAATGACTTTTCCAGGCGCCATCTTAAAATTCAGTGTAATACCTTTTTCCCAACTGTCGTCATAGCCTTGTACAATCAGCCCTGCTGGCGTCACCTAGGATCTTGTTCAAACTGGACTTTGCTGTTATGAAATCGGAATTTCCACTTCATCACCAACTATGATGACGCAATCTTACTTTTCAGTGTTTCTTCTAATAAAGCATTATGCAATCCGTCCAAATTTCCCCACAATCAACACTGCTGACGTCACCACCTACCACTTGCGAAACCACTGGACTACGACGCTCCCTGGCAGCCATCTTGCTTTCCGGTGTTCTTGCACTTCTATAAAAATGATTGTGTAATCACCTCCACCACCCACATTTCACCCATAGCGTTGTTCAAGCATCCCTTGCTGACGTCAGCAGCCACCTCCAGGCCATCAACTAGTTGCAAAACCACGCGGCTCATGGTCGCCATCTTGTTTTCCGGTGTTCTTACACTTCTATAAAAGTGATTGCGTAATTCCCTCCACCACCCACATTTCACTCATAGCGTTGTTCAATCATCCCCTGCTGACGTCAGCACCCATCTTTAAGTCACCTCCAAGCACAATCTACTTGCGAAACCACTCGACTACGTGGCACCATGGCGGCCATCTTGTTTTCCGGTGTTTGTACACTACTTCTACTATACTCGTCCGCACTCTGGTAAACATTTCACCTAAGCACGCACGAATATTATTAATCCCCAATTTGCAAATTTTTAATTCCGTCGATAATCAAATTTCAAAGCTCAAATTTCTACCGTATGTTCTCCTTATATAATTATATAACACGTGAATTATTTTTTTATGTTTTGTCCCATCAGAGATATTGGACTTACAATATGCATAAAATACGATTTTTTTTATTTTAAAGAATAAGAATAAAAATAACAAAGTACGTATCAGTCTTCATATTTTGTATACATTCAATATATTTTTATGTGTAATGGTGTACAAAAATCAACGTTCACACTCAATCCCTTCCATGCAAAAAACACCTTTAAAAGAGGAAATTATTCTGTTTTGACAATCACATCTGAATTACTGTTTTGGCAACTTCAGTTATGTTTTAGGTTTTTTACGCAGAAAACAAAAATTATCAAGAAGACTTTAAAGGAAGAAATGGTTTTCGTTTGAATATCCTATGATAAATCAGTACAAGCCACGGAGATATTACATTTTTTTGTAAACGACTGCAATGCGGATAGAAACAAAAGGATAACCGTTCTGAACTATTCTTATATAACAAATATAAAAGCATTAAAAAATATTTTTTTAAAAGAGGTCTGGCAACCAAGCTGAAAAATTTCAGATGGACTGACCCATAATTTATCTTTCTGTCTTAACCATAGTATGCAACACTGTTGTGTGTGGTTTACGTCTGTTCCTTATCATCACTAGATGATGTGAAATATCCAATAGCACGACTTAGTTCCACTAAAAAAATAGACGTTATACCTGGTTTGCAACACTGAAAAACTAGTGACATCGTGTTTTCACTCCAGATGTCCACCATGTTGCTTGAAACAAATTTTCGCAAACGGAACTTTCATTAAATGAGTTGTTTCTGAGGATTATTCATTTCTTCCCATTGCTCGGCCTCGACTTTGGGCTCAAAGTTGGAAATGTATATCTCCAAAACGAAGATGAATTTCACCCATGTTCATAGGATTTTTTTTTTACTTCTTTAGATGTCAGGAATCACCACCCGAAAGTAATATCCTTTATTCTGAATCACCGTAATATAGCCTTTATTAAACTTCTGTGAATTTCCAGGTTTCGTCCCTCCTAGCTCCGTCTCTCTTGTCCATTACACCTTAAATTTTGGTATTCTCCATATCTCACCATGTTCTATCAGATGTACCATGTTTGATTCGCATTTCAGCAACAACATATTCTGACCCTCCCTTCAGAGAAGTTATTTCTAACACGTTTTTATTAACTTGCTTTCTTGTTTGTCTGTTCGGTACAAATTTTACAATCGATTTTTAACTCACTTCCCATAATGCGATTTCTTTCAAATTTTGTAAACTTGCCTGCTTCCGACAATACAAAATTCAGTCATTAGATATACGACAGATTAATCCAGTTAACCGTAATTATTCAATTAATAAAATAATTGGAAATTATCCTTAAATGCACGCAACGTAGCATCAATTGTGTGAATTGTGGGTTGCGTATCTCACAGGGAGTTTAATATTCAACAAATATACAGAAAAAAAATAATTAAAAAAAGATTTTTTAAAGACGGACTAAAAACTAAAAAGTAATAAATTAATTTAATCTTATGAATCAGAAAATAATAGAGTGGGTGCTCTTGCTTACCTTATCATAAGATCATAATATCTAAGAGCACCCACGCTTTTATTTTCCGATTCATAATTTATTAGTTTTTACTTTTTATTCCATCTTTAAAAAGGTGAATCCTTTTTTAATTATTTTTTATATCCTGAAACAAAGAGAACAAACTACTAAACATTCTAATAACTTCATCAAACCTAGTAAAATTTCCAAGTTGAAAGCTGTGATCTATTTACATGGTGCAGAGCGAAAGCCAACAGTAATGATAAACTTCAGACAGGTCAACATTTTCTCAGTTCTCTGGGGTTCCGATTGACGCTCGGAGGAAGGCGACCTACAAACAGATCGTGTTCCTGTGTATGCTTTGTGCTATCATAATATTGAGCTCTGTCATTTAGTTATTCTAATACTGAGTTTATTCAGTACTGAGCTATGTGTAAAGTAAGCTCGTTAGCTAGGTATGTACTTCCCAGCTGTACTATTTTTGACGAAAAAAGCCTAGATATGAATACGTTTCTTATGCATTTGTGTGTCACGGAGTAGAATTAATCTCCCCACCTCTCTCTCTCTCTCTCTCTCTCTCTCAAGCACATGATCATATCACCTCAATTTGGAAAATGACTGTAACCGGCAAGAGAAATGAGATTTTCGAAGAACTGGGAAAATCAACAGCAGATTTTTTTTAACCTATTCTGAACGAGAAAATTACCTATATTTAAAAATTAATTAAACCCTCATTACGAAAATCAAAAATTACCTTTTTCATTGGATTACATGAAAAATTGCACTTACAGTTTTAGTTTAATTCCAATAAATAATATAATTACAAGGTAAGCAAAAAAGTTCTTAATATTTTTGACGTCGTATTGGAAGACGTGATCACTGATACCGAAATAAGTACCTCAGGTACTGGAAAAGCTGCGGCTGAGAGTGGAAATATTCACCGTGACCAAGAAAGGCGCTTTGCGCACTCAAAGAAGTCATAGCTCGAGTAGTAGCGAACACCAACGGAGATGTCGAGATGTATACGTATATTTTTCTTTAAAGGGAGAGTGAATTGTGAGAGTTTAAAGAACCATTCTGTTTTAAAATCTTTGGTAAACCGGAACTGAAGCTAATTACTGTGGATGAACATTCGTAAGGTGATAACATTTAAGCATTGTAAGAAAACGTGATTTTATATCCATGATTGTTATCCCTGTGTTTCACATAAAAATGAAAATAGGCAATTTTATATCGAAATGTTGTGATACTGAATTTACACTTTTGAAGAAAACTTCAGTATCAGAAATAGGTATCTAAAGGATCGTAGAATTAGATGGTTCTGAATCGAAGTACTAAAATACTTCCGCAATAATCCTTGCGATTTAGTACTGTTTTATTTCCTATCTTAATTATGTATGGGATTTACTGTGATAGCAATGTAAACATTGATGGCAGTAACGAATTTAACCTTCGTTATTTATATGCTGTTTAAATGAAATTTCTTGAACTATCAATACTATTATATGTTTCTACAGCTAGTGCATGAACTTTTGTAGGATTTTAATTGCATGTTTGTTGACACTAATAATTTGCATTGAACTTTGGAGTACGAAACGACGTTATTGGAATGCATGTTGCAAGTTTGCTATCTGATCTGCTAAAATCTAAAGAAACCAAACCTAGCGAAACGTAAGCTAAATTGAATTATACTATTGAATGATTACCCATGGATATAAAGTGGTTCCGATCCAGTATAAGCATGAAATAGATGTGTCATGCTTCCCTTGGAATCAGGTTACAATGTGTTGATCACTTTTAGCTTAATCTATTTGTTTGGTAACTTAACTAATGCAACGTATTCTTAGTCTGGCTACTTCGTATTCTAGAATTTCAAACGGTAGGCACACCTAACACATTTCAACTGACGCTTTAACTAACAGAAAAGAGAAGCAAAAATTTTCTGCCATTAAAATGTCAGCTGCAATTTAAAGTTCGAGTATTTTAATACTAAAATGTGAATCTTTAAAGGATTCACTAGAATTAAATTCACTCCATATATTTAAAATTACAATCGGGATTTCCTATGTAGTGTTGAAAACCAAACATTGTTTTTTTTCATCGAATAACGGGATCTATTTTACTTTATCTGTGTAGGCCATAACTTCTTTAATAGTAGTAAAACAGAAATGAAATTACACACATTTGTAGAGCAACCATTCAGCTACAAACTTGTGCTACTCCATAAAGTCTCCCTCAGCGGGGATGCCTTTTCCTCGCCGTTCAACTCACTTGTTGAAGCCTCTCTGGAAAAACTATTTTGGGTATTTCCATACCCAGCTTCTGATCGCATCACCCACTTCACCAGTATCGCTTCCATATACTGATTCTTGCTGTCTGGATCGTACACGATGTCCATGTCCCATAACCGGTGCAAAAATTGCCAAAAAGGATATCCTTCTGGGCTTCACATTATTCCAGTAGAACCATGCATACCTCCTGTCTCCTCTGTTTCAAGTCAGCTTCTAACTATTGATGAACCTATTTTGCACATTCCTTTCGGTATCCCAGTTCTTTCCTCATCGTCTGGACAACATTGCTTCCACATGACAGTTCCGATAACATCTGCCCTATTCAAGTCATTCACTTGTTTGTTTTCTGCTTTTACAGCTGTTACTGGTCTGTCCGAAGATGTGGAAGCAATCTGTCCAGACGATAATCAAAGAACTGGGATACCGAAAGGTGTGTGTAAAATGGGTTCCAAACAGAGGAGGCAGGATGTATGCATGGATATACTGGAATAATTTGAAGCCCAGAAGGATATTCTTTTTGGCAATTTTTGCACCAGTTTGGGACATGGAGATCGTGTACGATACAGAGAGCAAGAATCAGTATATGGAAACGATACTGGTGAAGTGGGTGATGCGATCAGAAGCTAGGTATGGAAGTGATCAAAATCATTTTTGCAGAGAGGCTTCAACAAGTGAGGTGAACGGTTAGCAAAAAACATCCTCGCTGAGGGATACTTTATCGAGTAGCACAAGGTTGTAGCTGAATGGTTTCTCTACAAATGTGTGTAATTTCATTTCTGTTTTACTATTATTATAGAAGTTATGGCTTACACCGAAAAAAATTGTTCCTATTATTCAATGAAAAAAAAACAATGTTTGGTTCTCAACACTACATAGGAAATCTCGACTGTAATTTTAAATATATGGGCTGAATTTAGCTCTAGTGCATCCTTTAAAGATTTAAATTTCAATATATATTAAAATACTCGAACTTTAAATTGCAGCTGACATTTTAATTGCCAGAAAACTTTTGCTTCTCTTTTCTCTCATCTGGACCGTCAGCTGGAATGTTTGGATATTTTAACATCGTAAAGTTTCAATCATTATATGGATGTACTAGAAGTAATTTCATATCATAATTGAAATAAGGGTTTTCTACGCAATGTTGAAAAACAAACATTTGGTTGTTTTGCAATGGGTAATGGGAACCATTTATTTTTTTCTGTGTAACAGGAATTAATTTCAGTTTCCCCGTCGTATTTTGATAGTTCGTTTAATGGTATTTGCAGAGTTTGTCAGTTCGTCACTTTCCTGTTAACATGAGTTTCCGCAGAAACATTTATAAGTATTTCCCTGCCTCTTGAAAATTGGATAATTACAAAATCATAGCAATTGTCAAAGTTGAGTAAGAAATTAATTGAAAACATTTTGTTATTATTAGAGAAACCACCAACGTTGAATTATTACAGTATTGTGAATTGATTAATGTTTACAAAGTTATTTATTATATTTTGGCCTTATTTATTATGATGGAGTTAAGGTCACTAGACTTTCCTTCCACTCAACCATAAAAAGGTTGATTGGATGTCATGTGCTGAAGGTTCAGAAGCAGTAAGGAAATATTCGGAAAGTGTTTGGTAAGCGATGGAAGAACAACCAACTCGGAAAACCAGATCCAAAAGTGATAAAATCATGAAGTGACTATTATAAGTTGTCCGAGAAAAATTCGCGTCTGAGTATTCGAATTATAGAAGGCATGATAAGATATTGATAAGAGCTCTGTTATAGTACATCAAATCTTAGATAATCAACCGAAGACCACGAAACTTTGAACCGTCAAGAATTTTTACTACGAAACTAAATTTAAATCGAGAATATCAACAAATCCGATATTACGGTAATGAAGTAACAGATTTGCCACTATGTGACTTTCAAAATCGTTGAAATTGAATTGAATTTTATTTATGGACTTTAGGCACTCAGGCCGTTCAAAATCGTTGGAAATTTTATTTCAGAGTGAACCAAGGAGGTGTGAAGGTGTACCTGCAAAAGGTGTCAATTTGATTTGAATTTTATTTATAGCATTTAGGAATCTGAGGTTCAGGCTACAAAAGATGTCAAAATAGATTAGCAACATTGCTTTCAACTAAACCAGCTGCGCTGGTATTTGTTTATAGATAGGTTTATTGAAGAATAAAATTATATTTAAATTTGAATACATCTTAGCATACAGTCAATTATACATTAACTATGTATAAGTTAATGTATTAACTAACTTCATTTTCCCAAAGCGAACTGAATTATGTAAAAGTCTTTGGAATGGTACCACAACTGGGAGGGCTAGTAGAGTTCTCTAAACAACCATAACTCTTTCAAATTCAATAAAATTTAGTGGCGGCTTATTATAAGATTGCAATGTTGCATAACAACCGTCCTATTATTCAGATGTTTATGTGCATAAAGAATATAAAAATAATTTGAAATATTCTCCAGTACGGTATTAGTAAATAACGTTGACTTTCTGTGTTCAAGAAAGTCATATTTCCTTTATAAAGAGATAAAAATACTTTACATGATACGTGATTTATATCGTTCTTGAAACATTCGTTGTTGTCTCATTGTTGTTAATATGGTACTTGGTACCGTAGTACATGCGTCCTCTCCTTTCTCTTATCTCAACTTCCATCGCTGAAGTATGTTCGCAAATTCGTAACCATTATTTTCAATATTTCCATTTTCAGACCATTTTACATGCAGCAAATTTCAAGACAAGTGTCTGCCGGCAATTAGGAGTTTCTGAACATAGCCTAAAATATGTGAATTGTAACATAATGTTGTTGACGATGATGAACTAGGAGTGGCAAATATTTTTAGAGCCAGTTTTTTGCACGTACGCACATATGTTACAACCTACTTTGTGGAAATAAAATATCAGCTCAGTTCTTACCATCCATTTTCTTCAGAAAAATACTCTTGTTTATTACATGTACTAATATCGATAAAATGAAAGAATAACAGCGAGACGAATCAATATATATATATAAGTTGATGGAGGAACTCACACAATGAAAAATTAAAACGAATCGATGTCTGTTAGACAGGGGCAGGGAAATGACAGAGAGAAAACGGGTGAAACAAGAAGAACAAGAAGAAAAGAGGGAGTACAGACAAAAATATTGATTTTAAACGTAGTAAAAAGGAACCTGGCTTTACAAAGTTCAGTTCCTACAAATCTAACACCAAGATAGAAGTGACTTTTGGATTTTGGATTTTATATTTTTCAGGGCTATTCGAATGTGCAGAGGATGCTTGAAAAATTCATTAAGTCACTTTCAAAATGGATACCAAACTTGGTGGTCAGATTAAATACTCATGATTTCTAGTGAAACTGCAGGTTTTAGACACATCTAGGATAATGTCAAAAGTGTAACACGCATACTTTGTTTGCGCGTGGTTTGGTTGCAAATTCGGTGGAGCTTATTGAATGTACTGGTTTGGAATAAATTGCAATCAGGAATTCAGCCAGGATTATCAGATTGGGGGTGTAAAATCAAAATTGGGAGGATGTAAATAGAGTTTTGCGTGGTATGATTTGGGGATGGCACCCCCACAGGGGCCGGGGCTGGCCAAATCACTGATTGTAAGAAACTCAGTAGATACCGTAAGCCATACCTTCTATTCCAGACTACTAATACAAAATGAACATAAAAGTAAAATGAATGAATGATCATTTTTCTGCTTAATTTCTATCAGAAAGAGTCAAGATTACATATCCAAACATTATCAAAATGAGAAGTTACAAACGTTCAAAAGCAAAATTAGCATGTTCCTTATAGACATAGTAGACCTTACGTGTTCCACATTTCAAACGTGAAAAAAAGAGACACATTTAACAATACGAGGTTGATACATTATGGTTTGGAAACGAATTTTTTTGCCAAACTAATACCAAAAGAATTCTTCTCTTGAAATAGCTAAACAAGGGGGCCATTTTCTACTCATATATTAAAACTTACCTGTTCTTAACATAAAACTAGATTCCACCTATTGCGAATATAATAATGCTCTAATAATTACAATAACAATGAACTAGTGTTTATAACAATTCGCACAGATGAAATGAACATAGCACATATGAAACGTTTCACCGGCTTTCGGTGAATGCTGGTCAGGTTTTGGACTGTGTCATCAAGTTTAGCATTCAAAAAACCCATTCTGACCCCGTGATTCGTTTTAGATCTGATAACTTGGAGGTTGAAGGAGAGATTTTAATTATTTTATAGCGATTTGACAGTGTTTCCTTCTGTGGTTACCAGCATCGGAGATGTTACCTCCAGAACTCGAAAAATACGAAACCGAAATTCCCAGTTACATAGATTTCCCAGACCGGGTTGATCGGGTTAGCTGGTCACTTATGTCTGGGTCAACGAAAGTGGTCCGGAATTGGCGCTGGAACACGTACAAAAAGAGAGAGTGTGTGTAAAGTAAGAAAAATAAACGTAAGTAGAAATCGAAGAGGATGAAGAAGAAGAAGAGAAAGACTCAGCGAAGACACGATAACAATACATCAAGAAAGCGAGGAAGAGAGAAAGACGAATAAAAAACATAAAAAGTACATTATCATTATGCTAAAGAACACACGCTGTTTACTGGGGTTGTCGCCAGCAATGCTTCGTAAGTTCTCCAACCTGAGCTAAAGATCTGTTTGCAATCTTCAGTTTATGCGAAAAAGATACTCGCTGGTGGGGAATTGTATCCAGGTTTTGCAATTGGAAATCTAGTGCAATAGCGATATTCCACAGGTGACTCTACCTAAGCGTGCTTAACAAATCGTATAGTGTTTCTTTCTAATCATAATAACATGAAAAGTGTATACTTCAGATCAATGGCATGTTTTTAACTGTCCTGGTAACTCGCAGAGGTTTTACTTGTACTTTTCTAACCAATATTCGTAAATCGTCTTCCTCTGTATAGTGACTCAGGTATTTGATTCCACAGTCTGAAAGATTCTCCGTCTTGTATGAGAAGTTATAATTAGATATTTTACCATCGCTTTGTAAAAATACCTTGCCTTCAAGAGGGTTTGAACCTATGTCGGCTTGTTTAAGTACTGAAAAGTCCAGCACGTTTCCCCTACTCCATCTTACCACTAAACACAGAAGCCATGAATTACTAAGGAACACGTAACATTTAATATATGTGTTACATTTTTTCTGTATGTATTGTGTGGTATATAAACACATGTGTATGCATGTCCTTTTTGTCATGCCGAGTTATGAAATGATTTTTTTTGGCAGTTTTAGGAACAAATCTAGTTTAGGATAAGTATTATTACATTAAGATACGATCTTTTATTGTCTTTTATTTTAATGTAAAGTTGGCTAAACTAAGCTAACAGGGTTCACGTTCAAATAATTGTAAAATTGTTGATTAGGGAATTAAATGTAAGCTAATAGGGGTTGAGGTGAATTAAAACAGAACTAGTGTAAATTCGGGAGAGTAGCAATATTAAATGGTTCAATTTTAGTTCGAAGGTGAGTTTTCTGATTAGTGTGTGTGTGCGAGTGATTCTGTTCCTCTAAAGGGCAATTATTTTGATTAGTTGCGCTTAAATTGTTTGCACCATTTAATTTAATGAGAGCAGTGAATTTGTCCTTAGTTACATTGAATATCTTTGTAGCTTAATTCGTTGGATTATTTTGAAATAAATTGTTAGTTGAAAGTTATTCACTGTTTTTCCTTGAGTTTGTAACTGAAATTTTTTAATCTTATAGATTGTAAGGCACAGTTCCACCATTTTTCTGTGGGAGAAAGAAATTTAAAAGAATTTCTTCAGAGGGAGGCATGACCGATTGAGCGCAGTATTGGTTCAGCTTGATGGTGATCAGGGTGTGGTGAGAGTCTGAATTTATTTATTTTAGTTTCTATTGACAATTTTCTTGGAGTTTAATTTTGAAGGCTTCCTGTGGCTAGATTTATTCATGATCCTGCGTCACATGCTCCTTTAGGCGAACGACTAATTTTATCGCACACTCGCACATTTGAGGCTGCTGCGCCTGAACAAGTTACAGTAGGGACGATGGCGTGCCGAAAATGCAAAGAAGATAATGACTCGCGGCACCAAGATGAAATACAGGAGCGTGGTGAACGGCCGCACTGTCTTGTTACCGGTAAAGCTGAGAATATTGAGAAAATAACTTGTGGCCAAATCAAATGATTAGTGGCCGTGGCGCGCCAATTTTACATACTTTTGGTATGGTTGGCCCCCCATCAAATATTAATTCCTATGCAGCGACGTGCTACGTAAAAATACCAGCGACCATATTTTTATGTCTTTAATGTTAGAATGCCTATGCTTGGGAATTTGAATATTTTTTTTAAATTGCTAATTATTTGCTCCCATGCCTAATAAATGGACATTGTGGGTATATATCATAGCAGTCATTGGCACCCTCTAATAATACTAACAGGTTTGAATAATTCACATAATGATGCATGTCGGGTGGTCTCTAAACAGCCTTTTAGTTGATAATGAAGGAAAACCCTACAATAATTGCCTTATAGCAATAAATAATTAGAGAAAAATGAAAGTATATCTCTTAGCTTATCTGCTTAGATTTTGATAGGTTAAGTTTCTAACTTCTTGAAATTACCATCTTAACTACCAAGAACAAAAATGTGTTGTTTTATGTGAAAAAGTCATTAAAGAAACTATAAGCAACGTGTCGAGAACTATATCAGTTGCTTCAAATTATTTTCGATCTTATTATTATTATTATTATTATTATTATTATTATTATTATTGCTATTTTAAGAAACTCTAGGGAGTGCAAATAACTGGGCAGTGCCATGGGTGTTAACCCTATGCCGTAGTGCAGTGAAGCTCATAAGAAAGGAGATTCGTTTTGGAGCTATAGATGCGTAAAAGTCACAAAATAAAATTGAATTCAATTTAGTTCGGAAATAAATATTTTTTTTCAGATAGTTCAAGCCCGAAAACGGAGGAATATTGTGACTATCATAAAGAAAAGAACAAACACCATTACAATTTGAAAGAAATTTGCTCGTTTACCAACAGCGTTGCCAATTAACTACGAAGATATATGTCTAGAAACAGTCGAGTAATAACTTATAAAATCAAGAAGAAACAGGAACCAATGTCATAGATATTTTCGTAAAAATTATGGATCATCACATGCAAAAACGTCCGCAAAAGGGGTAAGGAGGGACTCTTGTCCCCTTTGACTTCAGTTTTTATATACTTTTCTATTCTAATTTCATACATTTGTGTATGTTTTTATGGATTTCAGTGCGTGCATTTCAGAAGAAGCTTCTTGGGATACTACCGTTACATTTGCTTTTTTTTTATATTAATTTTAATCTATGTAATGATAAATACGGAAATGTATACCCATGAAACAAACTTTGTAAAACACGAATTGAATTATTTAACCATCACCTCACTTTTATTTCTTTCAACGTACTATTTTTTTATGAATTTTACTGCAGTTCTTCTAAAAAGTAAATAAAAATAAGTCTCTCTCTCTCTCTCTCTCCTCATCCCTCATCTTAAGATGCATTTGTAGTCACACCCTTCTATTTTTTTTTAAAGCGAACAAATCAAGAAAAATACTGAAATTTTAAAACACAACTCTTTAATACTTATTAGCATTTAGGAAATGAACTATCTTAGATTTTCAGTTTTTTTCTGAGATATTTGAAGATCGTAACTTAGGACGGCATAGTCCAGGATTTTAAGTTTTCCATCAATAACAAATATGTTCAAATTGGGGATTACTACATTTGATGGTTACCCTTATACATAACCAAGCCCACTTTCTAAAATACCGTTTGATTGCATAATATAGTCCATTAATTTTAAGTAGGTCTATATTAAAATGGAGCCTGATTAACAAGGACTCTTGAAACGAATCTGAATTTGAATTTTTATAGACCTTTAGGTAACAAGTCGAATGGATAATAATCGGAGAATTAGTGGAATGAGTAAAGTGGACGGAAACAGGTGGATCCCGACAACATCCACGCACACGTTATTTGTCCACGACAAGAGCACAAGGCACGAGCCGGGATCGAACCGGGACCCGGCTCACTAGAGGAAAGCATTATACCACTGACGCACAATCAGATCTGAAGCTATTTCCTTTTCTCTTGGCTTCTTCAGTTTTTGCTGTTACTTCATCTGCAGCTAAACTTTGGTCAGGAAATAGCGGGTGTCTCTAGTTTAAAGTTATCTAACAATAGACCAATGTCGTTAATAAAAATATATTAAACAATGTTTTAAGACTCACTCAGTATATCCCTAAAACTAGTCATTGTAAAATCACAAGAGCCAATCCACAGCCTCATTCCTTTTTTTGTCGTGAGAATTCTCCAAATCTCGAACCTATGAAATTTCTGCAGCTCCTCAGAAACAATTTGATTATTGCTCTTCAGTAAGTCTGATAATGACTTCTGTGGACCAGTTTTTAAACAACTAATCAATGCAATACACGTTCCTAACAGTACATTTTTTCATAGCGTCATTTGGGCATGATTGATAACTCATACAAAACAAAATCAAAACATTTACCTAATAAAGCTCATCTTTGACGGGACATGTTTTACATAAATTATAAATCTGTTAACGTTTGTTAAAATGTGTTATTTCTATAATTTTCGACATCCAACTCAACGTTTGAAATGTACAGTACCTGGATTATTGAAACTCTTTTATCATTCTATGCCTGACTAGGTTATTCCATCTATGACTTTCTGACTTCAAATTATCAAATACCAGTTGATCATACTAATTCATTGATTTCTATTGTAATGAACAACAGGTTCTAACACGTCAAGTAGTAAGATATTTGATTATCCTTACTATTCAAAGATATTGGTCATATTGCTGTCCGGCGTTACTAATAAATCGCTGTTAAAAAATTTTGCACTGCGTTCTGAGTTCAGATTCTACTTCGTTAACTTGAATATTATGATTATTTGAATTTTACTTTATTCTTGAAATGATTTTATATAACTCAGCAAGCTACTAGCAAGTTCTCCCTTAGAAAGTAGGAAAGAAATAAGGTTTCTGGGAAGTATTTATAGGTGTCTGGGCATTTCATGCTTCAATTTCCAGTAATTTCATGATTCAGTTAAGAAACTAGTAAACTGTAGTCTAATAAACGTTCTGCAATAGTACATAATAAATAAAAGAACATGATATGCTCCTCTTCAAGATTTATCTGTGAATTTCACTAATATCTGTGACAGTGGCACACACACACACACACACACACACACAC
>JAGDQP010045558.1:2416-15561 GCA_022664845.1 Lepisma saccharinum
TATTTGTTTAAATATGGCGACTTTTCCAAAATATTCTTACATTTTCGTAATTCTTTTGTACTAATGTATGTTTCTACCAAGTTTCATATTTCTAGTTCTATCCGATTAGACTGTGTATTCTTTCAAAAAATCAATTTGTCCGCTATATTTACTTAGAGATGGCGACTTTTGTACAATTTTCTAACATGTTTGTAATTCTTTTGCAGTAGTCAACGCTTTTACCAAGTTTCAACTTGCTAGGCCTAGTCATTTAGGCTGTGTATTCCTTCAACAAATCATTTCGGCGGCCATATTTGTTTAAAGATGGCGACTTTTGTACAATTTTCTAATATGTTTGTAATTCTTTTGCAGTAGTCAACGCTTTTACCAAGTTTCAACTTTCTAGGCCTAGTCATTTAGGCTGTGTATTTCTTCAAAAAATCATTTCGACGGCCATATTTGTTTAAAGATGGCGACTTTTGTACAATTTTCTAATATGTTTGTAATTCTTTGGCAGTAGTCAACGTTTTTACCAAGTTTCAAATTTTTAGTTCTACCTGCTTACGCTCTGTATTCCTTCAAGAAATCATTTCGGTGGCCATATTTGTTTAAAAATGGCGAGTTTTGTACAATTTTCTAATATGCTTGTAATTCTTTTGCAGTAGTCAACGTTTCTACCAAGTTTCAAGTTTCTAGACCTAGTCGCTTAGGCTCTGTATTCTATCAAACATCATTTCCACGGCCATATTTGTTTTAAGATTTCAACTTATAAAAACTTTTCTTATATTTTTTCAATCTAATAATGGCAATACGTCTGCGTATAAAATTTCAGTTCTGTAGTTCAAACGATGTGCAATATGGACCTTATGTCGGCCATATTAGTTATAAAATGGCGACTTTTTTTAAAATCAAAGGTAAAACCAAAACAAGTCCATTTCCTAGCTTCAAAACCAGTATATACAACATTCACGTTTCGTCATGAGGTTTACGTCCTGCAACCAAACTTTTTTAAATTTACCCACGCTTTCGGAAGGTTTTAACTTCGAGTTTAGTCAAATTATATTTTATTCAGTAAATCACATGTTCTTTTATCTCAGTTTCTGTATATCTCAACGATATTCAATGATTTTGCTCATGTGTGCTATCTTTCTGTAATTTACCAACACTTTCGGGAGCTTTTCTACGCAACTTTAATCAAATTACATTTTAGTTAGTACAATAGGTTTTTGTTTTTGTCTGTTTTTGTATATCTCAATACCAACTTATATTCAACACGTGTGCAATTTACCAGCGCTTTCGGGAGCTTTTCTACGCAACTTTAGTCAAATTATATTTTAATCAGTACAATTGATTCTTGTTTTTGTCTCAATTTTTATATATGTCAATACCAACTTATATTCAACACTTGTGCAATTTACCAGCGCTTTCGGGAGCTTTTCTATACAAATTTAGTCAAATTACATTTTATTCAGTACAATAGGTTCTTATTTCTGTGTCAGTTCTTGTATATGTCAATACCAACTTATATTCAACGATTCTGCTCAAGTTTGTTTTCTTTCTATAATTTATCAACTGTTTCGGAAGCTTTTCTAGGCAAATTCAGTCAAATTACATTTTATTATGCAAAATCAATGTTTATATTTCTGCATATCTCAATTTCAACTTACATTCAATGATTCTTTTCGTGTTCGTTACCTTTCTGTAATTTACTAAGGCGTTTGAAAGCTTTCCAGTATAATTCCCATCAATATTACATTTTATTATGCAAAATCAGTGTTTATGTTTCTCACGATCAAACAATATTACTACGAATAACAGGTACCTACACTTTTTAATATTGACGAGTACTTAGTTTTGTTACATTCCTACCAATGATCAAAAAAATTATTTCATTTCTTATTTGTTTTCAAAATATTCATCTCTACCCTTTCTGCTTTTTTCTCTTCAACTAAATTAACGTTGGGCCCTAGGCAATGACTTCATTATCTCCACTTGTGGTTTGGGTCACAAATTAAAAAATTTCTTCCAACTTTTTTTTCGAAACAAATTAATCTTTATGTTTTCTTTCTCTTCGTCCAAGAAGGAAAAAGCCTTCAGGGGGAGTACGTATCTCTGTTCCAAGCGAGGTGAAGGGGTGAGAAACAAAATTCAAGTTGGCGTGTCTCAATTAGCGAGATGTCAATCCCCGTAGTACGTTTTTGTGTAGCAAAAACAATTAGCGACCTGTCAATCCCCGTAGTACATATCTGAAACGATACTACTATCTTAAACCTCAGTCAGGAAGAAAGAATGGAAAAGGTATTGATTGGCCAAGTACCTCTGTAAACCGGTTTTTGTGCCCATCCATAACTTAGACCTCGTTGTTACTTTGTAGTGCCTCTATATCTTCTCCTATTTAATCTACATCATCCGCGTACACTATCTGTTGATCCAAACCATTCAACGTTAGTAGATTTTATCCTCTTTTATTTTTAAAATCGAATATTCTAAAGCAAAATTAAACAGTAGTGGTGACAAGCATTGGCGCCCATATTGTGGTTTTCAGAGGGGGGCAAGAATAAAGTGACAGTTTTTCTATAATTTACTAAAAGTTATCAACAAGATAACCACTACAATATTTACTAAATTAAGGCGCAAAAAGAACAATGTCATAAAGTACATTAAACCTATCTTAAAGCGTACTGGAAGTTGATTGGAAATGCTTAAAAGAGTATAATATTAATGACTTAGTTAGTAAACTTTAAGATGTTATTTATGAAATAATTATCAAATGTGTCCCCTGCAAAAAAAAAAAAAACATGTCCCAAAGTATCTGTCCTAGTTTACTAAAGACGTTATTAGGAAGCTCAATGTTAAAACAATTTATCATATAAAGTCTATACATACAAAATTGAAAATTCAAACCCCTACTATCAGGAATTCGTTCGATTGCGTAGGGAAGTCAAGAAAGGCATAAAAATAGGCTATAAGACCTTTATATCAAATTCTGAAAATAATATCAATGATGATCCAGGTTAACTGTGGAAATTTATTAAAAACAAAACAAAACATCTCCCCGCAAATATATTAAAATTTCAAGGTCAGATTTGTGTAACAATGAAGAAATAGCTAATACGTTTCCACAGTACTTCCAATCAGTATTTGTATCCTCTTCTCAACCGTTCAGTAATTTTGACAGCAAATCTGAATACTGCCTGTTGCTCAAATACATTTGAACGAAATAGGAATGGCTGTCAAGAATCTAAAATCCAAAACGACAGTTAGATCTGATGGTATACCCTCGTATATAGTGAAAGGATGTACTGATAAATTTAAATATTCCCTATTGATTGCGTTCAACTTGGCACTAAAAACATGTATTTATGGAAATCTGATTTAGTTTGTCCTATACCTAAAACAAACAAGAGACGAGAAATTACCAACCACAGGCCTATCTTACCAATCTTTGCAAAATTCTCTGAACTGATTGTATATCAACGAATTATTAATCATTTGAACGCAGTTATCTCAACTAAACAACATGCCATTGTTTCACAAAAATCCACGGAAACGAACCTTACAATTGTTACAGATTTTATTGAAAACTCGTTGGACAAAGGAAAACAAGTCGATGCAATTTATATTGACTTTGAAAAGGCATTTGACAGACTTAATCACAATGTATTACTAGCTAAACTAAATCATCATCACTTCTCTCTGTCTTTGATTAGGTTTATGTGCTCCTATCTAACTAATCGCAGACGGTCTGTTCTATTTAAGGAACACAAATCTGACGAATATATAGCACTGTCATGAGTCCCGCAAGGCTCGAATCTTGGGCCGTTGTTATTCCCCTTGTTCATTAATGATCAACCGCAATTGTAACCAGCTAATGAAAAAGTTCTATTTGCGAATGACCTCAAATATATGCTAAAACTAATCCCATGAAGATGCCATAAAACTACAGCATAGTTTAGGCAACTTTACTAACTGGTGCGTTATCAGTCATATTGCAATTAATACGAAAATTTATCATTCAGTACAAATAAAACGATTTATAGATTTAATTGTTAAATTCATAAGTTGGCCCGACGTAGATAAAAAATCTTGGTGTCACGTTTGATATAAAATTAACGTTTAACAGCCACATAAAAACTATTACAAATGAAGCTTTTAAAATTGTAGCATTTGTAATAAGAATGGGAAGAAAATTTAACAACGTTTCTACATTAGAGAAAATGTACTATGCTTATGTTCATTAGAGCAAAGACGTAGCATTTCTGATCTGTTATTTCTTAGCAAAATAATTCAAAATGGCTTAGACTGCACAAACTTGGTATCATTGTTACAGTTTCGTATCCCGTCATGAAAAACTCGCGTAGACAACACTGGTCTCTTCCACTGCAAACAGGCAAGGACAATATAATTATGAAATCACCAATCTGGAGAATATGTAACTATCTACAATTAAATGTGTAGAACTTCCGTCGAATTGGATATATGTGATCTGTCTTTGTCTTCGAACGCACTTAGAAATATTGTAATAAAAAATGTCTGTAAATCAGCATTTTAAATATCGGGTTACAAAGCTTGTTGTGTTGACAATAAATATATTAATAAAATAAAATATAGAAAGTACATATAAACATTTTATTTTTATTTTCTATCTTGCATAGTATAATTTTCTCCGGTTAGGGGGGGGGGCAACGCCCCCCTTGCCCCCCATATGAGCGCCCTTGGTGACAAGGTATCCCTTGTTTCAATCCGTTTCGAATCTTGAAACTATCTGACATATTATTACCTATCCCTGCTCTGCTTATGAGGTCGCTGAGAGACATCCTCACTAGTTGAACTTGTTATTTCTTAATATCAAATCGTACCAGCATTATGTATAACTTTTCCCTTTTGATAGAATCATAAGCGTTCTTAAAATCAACAAATAACTGGCGAGCAGTCTCATTTCCTCTCCACGATTTCTCTCAAGGCGAAAATCTGGTCCAACGTGGGTCTATTTCATCTAAATCCACATTTGTGTTCTCCAGTTATTTCATCTACGTATACGCTTAGGAGAGTTAGCAGTACTTTGTAACGTGTTGGGAGTAACGAGATTCCGCGGTAAATATTATAGCCAGATTTGTCGCCTTTTTTATAAACCGAAACTATTATTGACTTTTCCCATTCCTTTGGAAGCTCCTCCTTTCTTCATACAGCATTTATCAATTTTGTTTGATTAGTGCCGTTCCTTCCGCTTCAGTTAATTCGGTTTCAATATTGTCTCTTCCGGGTGATTTGAAATCGAAGTGTATGTTGTTCCATGCTTACGTTCATGTACTTTGATGGTAAATGTGGGTACAAATCCATGAACAATTCAATCGTCCAACGCTATTTCTGTTAGGATGAGTTATGTTCGTTTTATATTACTGCAGATAATTGGTATATATTTCCCGATATACTGAAATGTACCTATAACTCAAAATTTTTACGTGTCAGAGCATTTTTATGGTCATTTTGGGATTCAGTGTACTGCTATGCAATAAAATTAGTAATAAATGCAAGTCGTGACATAATTATTGATATTTCAAATTAGTGAATTACGAAACGAATTTCATAGTAAGCATCTTTAATCTCTGTACCTCATAATGTTCCTTCACACAAATACACGTATATAGAATGTAGTTTCGCTTCGATTTCGCGTATCAATGCGCTAATCCACACAATAGAATACAATAAATTTCATTTCTACATATGAACGCAATTAATTCAGTTTAGACTCCTTTCCTAACTTCTCAAACTACCCGTGCATACATTCTGATGCATGCGCAAACTAGGACATCTTGTATGTAACTAAGTAGCTGTTTATAGCAAGCCCCTAACATCACGTAGCGACGAACGTGTGAAACCACTTCCACTTCCAAATTGAACGTTGCGCAGCACGCCATATTTGGGGCAAGAAAGCTTAAAGGTAGTGGTCATTAACATGGAAGCTTATTGGAAATTTTCGTTAATGAAGAAAAGAACATTGATGAAATAAAACTGAATGATGGAGATGTATTTTCATTGATAAGATCTAGAGCAGATTGAAACAATAACGCAATACATTTAAAATCAAGGTCTAAATAAAGACATTTGATTATTAATAACGTAATTCAGCCTATCATCTGCAAGATAATACAGGACCTTTCTCATGTAAAGTTCAGTAGAATTAAACTTTCTTTGGCCTTTAGGCATCTTTGACTCAGGGTGGGGGAGAGAATGTTGGAAGTTAATTTTACAGGGTGAATGCAAAATCGCTAAAAATTGGTGGGGAGAAGCTTATATATATATACATGTTATAAATCACAGCCATATTATCCACTACTGGATGAGGCCTCTCCCCGGATAGAGGAGATTGGTCTACTGCTCTCACGCTGACCAGACGGTTTGGCAGAGGAGGGTTTAAGCTCTCATTTTGATCCGTAGCCATACACGCTAACGACTAGGCCAATGACTAGTATATATATAAATGAGCTCCTGCGTAGCCTATTCGGTAGCACGCTCGACTTCAGTGCGAGCGATCCCGTGTTCGATTCCCGGTGGTGTCTCCAAAATTTCGGTGTTGAGCATCGTAAGGATAATTCGGAAGCTGCTGTGATAAAAGACAGTGGCGATCACAGTGAGAGCTTCGGCTCTCCTCTCCCAACCCGTCTGGTCAGCGTGGGAGAAGTAGACCAACTGCTCCCTTCGGGGAGAGGTCTTATCCACTAGTGGATTGAAGATGGCTGTGATTTATTATATATATATATATATATATATATCGGGTATTGCAAAATAACTGTTAAAACTCTTGGGAGGTGATTCCTGACACGGAGACAAGAAAAAATTCCTCTTGAACTTTCGGCGATCGGACATAGTTTCGGGCCTACAAGATTCCGAAAGCGTGGGGAAATGAATTTCGAACGCCAATATTTCGTAAACTATCCAACGTACAGAGCGCGGGTAAAATATTAACATAAGAAGTCATACCTGCTCTATTGAAATATGCATGCTTCAGAACTCTACAATGCACGCGCAAGGGATTCCCCAAAGAAACGTAGGTTTCCCGGACAATCTGCCAATGAAAGATTGGTCTAAATGGATATGTACGGATAGGGTTCCCATCTGGTAACAATAATTCGTTTGTATTAATTCGATATCTTAAACAAATACAAAATGACGGAAACTTTCATGTCAGTTGTGTGTGGTTGCATAATCGCCAGGTACGGATGATTGCCAACAGTGACGTTCTGAGTATTAAGTGGAGTAAATTTGTAAGCGCATGGTCTAGGAAGCCATCTGCAGTGTGGAAACACGTAATGAAAAATGCCCAGAAATGTACTCTAGTAAACGTGAGTTCAAAGCTACGGAAAAGTAAGGAGTAATATCAATAACATGAAAGTCATTGCTAATTCGCTCCAGGAAAATATCGGGATGTCACCTTACGCGAAAGCCTATGATACTTTGGGAAGTTAAATTTTAGTGGATACAAATCCTTGACTTTTTAAATATCTCATAATCCTATCCAGGTTACAATCCTTGATGTCTTACAATTGGTTTGTTTAATTTGTTGTTCTGTCTGTCGTCCTGTCCTGTGTCCATTTTCTCAATCCTTCTAAACGATTCCCTTAGCCTGATCTTTGCAATGATGACAACCCGGTCGTGTTAGTATCACGAAAACGGCCAGCAAGTGATGTGAACAAAGTAAACAAAAAACTAGACTTGTTTTGATCGTTTCGTTCCGTTGCATATTTCTTGCTTGTAATCAAATACTCCCGGGTTCGATTCCCGGTGGGGACATAAGTGGTTCGGATCCCACGTTAAACTGTAGGACGTCATTAACATCCCACGGAAGGCAATGGCAAACCACCATAGCTTCACTCGAATGAAAGACCTGCTTTCGTGCAGAACACCATATCCGCATCATCAGCATAGGTTGTCGAGGGAAGTCATCCTACAGAGAAGTGAAAGGAAAAAAGCCATATGTACTTCTGGGCTCATACGACTCAGTGGCAGCGTGGTGTGAAATTGCTACCGTGAAAGGACCGACCGCCAAGGCGAAAAAAATAATCAGAAGTTTGTAGAACTACATCCGAAAATGACGCTATGCAATCAGAGTAGGCTGAGAACGATTTCAGCTACGTGATACAGAAAGTTCCACTAGAGGCGCGGGAAGTGTATGTCTTCTGTAACGTATTAGCGTTGGTGGAAACACCTAGATACTGTTTTTAGTCGACAGCTGATCGTCCTGTAAGTTCTTCGGTTTGCTGCTCTGAGTTTAGCCTGGCTTGTGTGTGTCGTTGAATTGCGCCAAGGAGTATTCTACCTTGAGTACGTACTCCAGTGCTCCTTTTGGGTTTGTAACAACTGCGTGGACACCTGTGTGACATTACGTGGGTGCTAATCAAAGTAGTCGTAATCCGTCACTGGGAAGTAAAATTTTCCCCGTTTTATCAGTTCTCGAACAGGATAATGGCTAAATACTCTTAACCACGAGCTTGCCGATATGGATCTCGTTTATAGGGAAGCAAACAAAAACAGCCTTGAAGCACGGCGTTTGTATCAGGAATGTTTTCCAAATAGGCGGCTACCAGCATATACACTCTTTGCACGACTTGATGCTCGACTGCGTGAAATTGGTTCGCTACTACCCCGTAAGTGGGATTGTGGAAGACCCCACACTGTGCAATTAGAAGAGGTACGGGACGATCCTGGCACTAGCACACGTACTATTGCTCATCCGAGACAAACCCACCATACTAATCTGTTCCGCGTTCTTCAGGACGAGGGTATGTACCCATACAAATTGCAGAAGGTACAGCACATACTACCTACGGACTTTCCCCAGCGCACGGATTTCTGCCAATAGTATGTGCAACAAACACGTGCCATTCCAGATTTTCCAACAATAGTGTTGTGGACCGATGAGTCCATGTTTACTAGAGACGGTTTCTTCAACAGCCACAACAGTCACATCTGGGATATAGAAAATCCCCACGCAATCCTTGTGCGCCATCATCAACATAGGTTAGCAGTGAATGTATGGTGTGGCATAGTAAGAGACCATTTTATAGGGCCGTACATTTTGCCAACTACTTGGAATGGTGGGAGTTATCGGGTGTTTCTACAGTACGTATTACCTGGACTTTTAGAAAACATGTCACTCGCAGATAGACAACGTATCTGGTATCAACACACCGGCGCCACCGCACATTTCGACCGGAAAACCAGGGTCGTACTCAACGATATTTTCGGCGATCACTGGATTGGCCGGGATGGACCTCGTCCATGACCACCTCGTTCCCCCGATCTCACACCAGTGGATTTCTTTTTGTGTGGAGAAATGAAAAGGCTGCCTTAGTGCATCTAAAATACGTAGATAAATGGACAGTATGTGTGGATTTGAGGAAGGGGAGCCACAAAATTACAATAGTGAATATATACTGCCAATTCTCCCTTCCACGGGACATCTTTGTACAAAGAATAGAAGATATTCTCAATGGACTTTATAATGTGATGTGATCATTTTGGGAGATTTTAATGCTAAATCTCCACTCTCGCACTGCCCTGTGACTGATCAACACGGAGAATTATTTGAGGACCTGATAGAACAACATAACTTAACAGTCGTGAACAGAGAAGGACAACCTTCAACCTTCAGGGGCAGGGCTGGAGTGGAAACAAATATAGACGTAACAATGACAAGGGGGAATATATATAATCATTTGTATGACTGGACCGTTGACGCATATGCAACCACAAGTGCCCACGGCGCCGTCCGCTTCGCTATTGATTACGAAAGAAACCAAAATAGTAAAAAACAACCAGAGAAAATCACTAAATTTAATTATAACGTAAATAAACTAAACAAGAAAAAATTTGTCGAGGGTCTGATACTTCCACAAATAGTAGGAAACTGTAACCTAACAGAGCTAACAAACAACTTAGAAATAGCTACAAGAAATGCCATAATAAATTCAACACCCAGAGTAAAAAATATAAATCATAAAAGGAAGCCATTTTGGACAGAGAACCTGAACAAGCTAAGAAGAAAAATGAAGGCCAGCAGAAAGAGCTATAGGGCGGCTGGAGACCATATACTAAGAGCAAGAAGACTAGAGAACTATAGAAGCATCAAGCAGCAATTCGAAAAAGAACTCCGAGAAACCAAGAAGAAAACATCGAACAATTTCGTGGAAGACAATCTAAATTTGGATCTATGGGGAATTCCCTACAAGATAATTATGTCTAAGATAAAGGTTAAAGGTGCACTTAGCACACTAAAAGACGACCAAGGTCAATACACAACGAACTGGAAAAATACAATCGAACTTCTGTATGAAAAACTTTTTCCCGACGATCGTATTGAGGACGATAACGAGGAAAATAGAAGAATCAGATATGACGCCAACAAAGTACCAAACAATGAAACAGAAAACCGAGAAGACCTAGTGGTTACAAACGATCAAGTGGCAGCAATCCTAAGAAGCCTAAAACAAAGGAAAGCACTGGGCCCAGATCACATAAAAAATGAAATATTCAAAATTAATGCAGATATATGGACTCCATACCTAACTAGGCTTTTTAATGAATGCATAAATCAAGAAGTGTTTTCCGGAACCATGGAAGAAAGCAAATTTAATAATCCTACTAAAAAGTGAGGACAAAGATAAACGCAGTCCCAAGTCCTATAGACCCATTTGTTTATTGAACACAATAAGTAAAATCTTTGAAAGAATAATTGCACAAAACATAAATGAAAAAAGAAAAGACCTATCAACCTGTAAATTACAATACGGTTTCCGTCTAAAAAGTCTACGGAAGACGCCATAAATGAACTATGTAACAGCATATATCAGCTAAAAGAAGATAATTGTAAATACACAATTGGGATATTCTTTGACATTATGGGGGCCTTCGACCATTTGTGTTGACCTTCCTTGTTAAGGGAATTAAAGAAAATCGAGTTGCATAGCAAATTGTGGAAAGTTGTAAAAAACTACTTTGCAAATAGACTGATAGAAGTAGAGACGGCGCATGGCGTCGTGGCTAAGATGCCAACAAAAGGTTGCCCTCAAGGCTCGTCCTAGGCCCAGTTTTTTGGGACTTGGCCTTCCAACCGTGCCTGGAAATGCTGGATGGAATGCGGCAGGTGGAAAGAGTGGTGGGATATGCCGGCGACCTGGCGGTCGTGATTAAGGGTAACAGCCGACTGGACCTACAAAACAAAGCAAATGAAGTAATAGACAAAATGACGTCGTGGTGCAAAGAGAATAAGTTAACAATATCATCAGAAAAAAACAAATATGTGTTATTTAAAAGAAACCTTAATTTCAATAGAGGACCAACTATAAATTGAATGATAAAACGATAAAAAGGGAAAGACACTTAAAATATCTAGGTATAACCTTAGACGAAAAACTTAACTTTAGAGAACATACAACTATAATCAAAAGCAATAAAAGTTTCACATAAATTGGTAAACATCGCAACAAAAGACCTTAAAATTCCAATTAAAATAATACGAACGTACCACGATGTTATTATAAGATCGATTGTAGGTTACGCTGCTAGCGTCTGGGGCCACAGAATGGATGATATTAGACAAAGACAAATAATTGACAGATCACATAGACAACTACTACTGCGACTGTTTGGGGCATATAGAACAACACCGGTAGAGGCTCTCCAGGTGGCGTTGGCTGTCCCGCCAATGCATCTTCAGGTGAAGAAATTGGGTGCCATGTATTTGCTCAAAAATGAAACCAAGAACGAGTATCCAAAATACTGCACCAAGAAGCAGAGAATAAATTAGAAATCAATTCCATAATAGTCAATGCATGGCAGGAGTTATGGGAGGAGACGGAAAAGGGAAGAAGACTTTTTGGATTCTTTCCAGATATTGAGGAGAGAATGGGCATGGAACTTGAGATCACCGGAGGCCTTATGCATTACTTGACTGGTCACGGCCCCTACCGACAGAAACTACACCAAATGAAAATAGTAGAAGATAATATGTGCCATATATGCAGGGTGGTGGCCACGCCAGAACACATCGTACTAAGATGTATGGAAACAAGAAACATAGTTTGGGAAGAAAGACAGATCCTGGGGGAGACGCCCGTCACGGAGGTTCTGCGAACACCGGAACTGGTGACGGCCCTCAGGGAGCTGACTCACAAAGTCTCGAACTACTACAAAAGGAAATACCTTAACGGCGTGGATCGCCCCGTATGAAAACAACAAGGATAATGCAGATTAAGATATGGGGACGTTGGGTCAATAAAAGGATCGCCGCGTGCGCGCACCCGCGTTGCAGCCGCGTATAAATAGACCACAAAACAATAGAGACACGTAATTTAATATATAAGCCAGAAACGAAGTGGTGAAATAGAGAATGAATGTTCCGCTGGAACCCAGTGGGAAAAGTTCGGCGCCTTGAGGCGGAACTCCGTCCCAAGAGACGCTAAGTGTGTGTGAGTTAGTGTAAGTGTGGTGATGGAAGAAATTGGAAGTGTGGTATGAAGAGACGAGTTTTATATATTTAGTGGAAAAACGCTAAAATTCTGGAAGCCAGAAATGAAAGCGAATAAATCGAAAGCTAGCCACGGTGTAAGTGTGAGTGATTGAGTGTGAAGAATTGAAAGTAGAATACAGCGAAATAAGAGGCATAACTAACCGAGCGCAAGAGTGAGACAGGAGGAACTAACATAGTGATGAGGAAGAAGTGGACACCAATCAAAAGGAAAGGGAGGCGACAAAAACTTCGTGGAACACCACCTAATCCACGCGCACCTATCCTTATTCCTTCCTACTGTGTTGCAGGTTAGAAGAAGAGGCCAAAAGAAGAAGAAGCCAACCAAGTTTATGTTTGTCTCGTCTATGTGTTGTCCACGTGTTAGTCAATGTATTGTTCTAATATTTGTAATATATGTTTATGTGTTATATGTTAATAAAGAAAATATAGGTAGCGACCCTCCCAAGCAAGTAAGTTCTATTAAGGGAACTTAGACCAGGAGAACATTCTGGACGCCTGGTCCAAAGTCCGTCCCGTAACACCTGATGTCTCTGACAGAAGGAACATAGGAGCTTCTTGGAATGCCGGAACTCCGGCAATCTAAGAATCTCTAGGGACACGCCTGCCCCAAGGCGAGAAGAACAAATATGTTCGTGAT
>JAGDQP010045559.1:0-15561 GCA_022664845.1 Lepisma saccharinum
GATGGTTGCGATGTGGTTTAATAATCAATTGAAAACCGTGCGGTATCGAGCGGTAGTCTCATTACACGGAGTAACACGTGTTTCAATTGGCTATTTACCATCATTGCAAACAATGCAAGCGTGTTTATAAAGTTGCACTGAAGTTTAAAAAATGTCGCGGTGTTTTGATAATCGTTGATGGAATGTATATATTAACGAACAGAGCTACTTGCTGATTAAAACGATTTATCACGCAAGCATTTTCTAAAGACCGTGACAATGCTTGATTTTTACTCCACGTAACAAACGTTAATGGATATATTTGCACTTTGCCTTTAAACGTCTTAACAACAGTTGAATTTTTAATTTTGTGTCAGAGCACGAAAATGTGCAATTACTTTGCACTATTTTATCCTGAGGGCTGGTTTTCAAACACGCTTGCGATGGTTAAGATGTGAGTGAATGGTCAATTCAAACGCGTGCGGTACCTTTCAGTATTTTAATTACACGGTGTAACCAGTGTTTCAATTAACTATTTACCAACATTGAAAGCAACGCATGTGTGTTTATAAAGTTGCACTGTAATTTAAAATATGTCGTGGTCTGTTGATAAACCCTGATCGAATATATATATTAACCAGATTAAAATGTTTGATCACGGAAAAATTTTCTAAAACCGTGACAATCCTTGATTTTTGCTTGCTCGTAACAATCGATGACTTATATATTTGCACTCTGATTTTAAACTTCCTAAAAACAGTGAATTTTTTTATTTTGTTTCACTGCACGTTAATGTGCAATAACTTTGTACAATTTTTCCTGAAGGCTGGTTTTCAAACACGTTTGTGATAGTTCCGATGTGGGTGAATAGTAAATTGAAACGCCTGGGGTTTCGTACAGAAGTTTCATTACGCGATGTAACACGTGTTTCAAATGTCTATTTACAAACATTGCAAGTGACGCAAGCGTGTTTATAAAATTGTACTGAATTTTAAAAAATGTCGCGGTGTTTTGATAATCGTTGATGGAATGTATATATTAACGAACAGAGCTACTTGCTTATTAAAACGCTTTATCACGCAAGCATTTTCTAAAGACCGTGACAATGCTTGATTTTTACTCCACGTAACAAACGTTAATGGATATATTTGCACTTTGCCTTTAAACGTCTTAACAACAGTTGAATTTTAAAATTTGTGTCAATGCACGAAGATGTGCAATATCTTTGCAGAATTTTATCGTGATGGCTGGTTTTCAAACACGCTTGGGATAATACCGATGTGGGTGAATAATCAATTGAAACGCAAGCGGTATCTTGCAGTAGTTTCATTACACGGTGTAACATTTTTTCATTTGGCTATTTACCAACATTGCAAGTAACGCATGCGTGTTTATAAAGTTGCACCGAAGTTTAAAAATGTTGCGCTCTTTAGATAATTCTCGCTCGAATAAATATATTAATGAACAAGGCTACATGTTAATTAAAATGCTTGATCACGCAAAGATTTTCTAAAGACTGTAACAATACTTGATTTTTACTCTCACGTAACATTGGTTGACGGATATATTTGCACTTTGCTTGTAAACTTCCTAACAACAGTGGAGTTTTTAATTTTGTGTCAGTGCACGAAAATGTGCAGGAACTTTGCAAAATTTAATCGTGAAGGCTGGTTTTCAATCTCGCCTGCGATGGTACCGATGCGGGTGAATAGTAGCTTGAAACGCGTGGGGTTTCGTGCAGTAGTTTCATTACACGGTGTAACCCGTGTTTCAATTGGCTATTTAAAAACATTGAAAACAACGCAACATCTTTGAAAAAGAGCACTGAAATTTAAAAGATGTCGCGCATTTTAGATAATCCTCGCGCGAATAAATATGTTGATGAACAAGATCAAATATATGTTAGGTCTACTTTAGACCTTGTAGATAAACATGTTTGATCACGCGAGGTTTATCTAAAGACGGTGACAATCCTTGATTTTTAGTCCCACGAACATTGGTTGATGGATATATTTGCACTTTGCTTGTAAACTCCCTAACAACAGTGGAATTTCTAATTATGTGTAAGTAAGCGGAATGTGCAATAACTTTGTACAATTGTTCCTGAAGGCTGCTTTTCAAACACGATTGCGATGGTTCCGAAGGGGACGAATAGTAAATTGGAACGCGTGAGGTTTTGTGCAATAGTTTCATTACGCGTTGTAACACGGTTTTCAATTGTCTATTTACCAACGTTGCAAGCAACGCAAGCGTGTTTATAAAGGAGCACTGAAGGTTAAAAAATGTTGCGCTCTTCAGATAATCTTCGCTCGAATAAATATATTAATGAACAAGGCTACCTGTTAATTAAAATGCTTGATCACGCAAGGATTTTCTAAAGACTGTAACAATCTTTGAATTATACTCCCACGTAACTTTGATTGATGAATATATTTGCACTTTGCTTGTAAACTTCCTGATAACAGTGAAATTTTTATTTTTTTTTCAGTGCGCGAAAATGTGCAATAACTCTACAATTTCTTTTGAGGGCTGGTTTCCAATCACGCTTGCGATGGTAGTTATACTGATGAATAGTAGATTGAAACTCGTGCGTAGTTTTATTACACGTGTTTCAATTGGCTATTTACCAACATTGAAAGCAACGCAAATTTTTTGAAGAGGAGCACTGAAGTTTAGAAGATGTCGCGGATTTTAGATAATCCTCCAGCGAATAAATATGTTGATGAACAAGATATAATATAAGGTACATCTAGTTTAGACCTGGTTGATTAACATGCTAAATCACGCGAAGTTTTTCTAAAGAACGTGACAATCCTTGATTTTTTCTCCTACATAACATTGGTTGCGGAATATATTTCTTCCTTGCTTTTAAACTTTCTAAAATCAGTGAAATTTTTTATTGCTTTAGAGCACGAAAATGTGCAATGACTTTCTATTTCTTTTTCCGTGAAGTCTGCTTTTCAAACACGCTTGCGATGGTTGCGATGTGGTTTAATAATCAATTGAAAACCGTGCGGTATCCAGCGGTAGTCTCATTACACGGAGTAACACGTGTTTCAATTGGCTATTTACCATCATTGCAAGCAATGCAAGCGTGTTTATAAAGTTGCACTGAAGTTTAAAAAATGTCGCGGTGTTTTGATAATCGTTGATGGAATGTATATATTAACGAACAGAGCTACTTGCTGATTAAAACGATTTATCACGCAAGCATTTTCCAAAGACCGCTTGATTTTTACTCCACGTAACAAACGTTGGTGGATATATTTGCACTTTGCTTTTAAACTTCCTAACAACAGTTGAATTTTTAATTTTGTGTCAGAGCACGAAAATGTGCAATTACTTTGCACTATTTGATCCTGATGGCTGGTTTTCCAACACGCTTGCATGGTTAAGATGTGAGTGAATTGTAAATTCAAACGCGTGCGGTACCTTTCAGTATTTTCATTACACGGTGTAACCCGTGTTTCAATTGGCTATTTACCAACATTGAAAGCAACGCACATGTGTTTATAAAGTTGCACCGTAATTTAAAATATGTCGTGGTCTGTTGATAAACCCTGATAGAATATATATATTAACCATCGACCTCCATTAATACGATACTGGACTGACTACAGTCATTGAAAATTTCATGAATATGTGAAGCTAGGGAGCGGAGAGGAAACAAACTCGTTTGTCCACTTCCAGTCTACGCCAATATGGACCAAAGTTTCGATTCTAAGTCAGTTTTTTACGCTTGATATCGCTGTGTGGCCCATTTTTTAATTTGTCTTAATTCTTGAAAATAAAAATAAATATTATTTGTAGTATTTTCTAATCTCTGCAGAGTACGATATACTCTTACATGAATAACTCAGGAATTAAGACTGAAAACAAAAATAGGACCACACAGCCATAAGAAGCGTATAAAACTGAGTTAGAATTGAAAATTTGGCCCACATTGGATTAGACTGAAACTGGACAAACGAGTTTAAATATTTGCTCTGGCGTCTACCTTTCAACACAAAATAGTCACTCCAGTGTAGTTTACGTAGATTTCGATGATATTAACGAACAGGGCTACTTCCAGATTAAAATGTTTGATCACGCAAAAATTTTCTAAAGCCGTGACAATCCTTGATTTTTACTTGCTCGTAACAATCGATGACGGATATATTTGCACTCTGATTTTAAACTTCCTAAAAACAGTGAATTTTTTATTTTGTTTCACTGCACGTTAATGTGCAATAACTTTGTACAATTTTTCCTGAAGACTGGTTTTCAAACACGCTTGCGATAGTTCCGATGTGGGTGAATAGTAAATTGAAACCTATGCAGTTTCTTGCAGTAGTTTCATTACACGGTGTAACACGTGTTTAAATTGGTTATTTACCAACAATGAAAGCAGCGCAAGTTTTTTGAAAAGGAGCATAGATATTAAAACTTGTCGCGGTTTTTAGATAATCCTAGATCGAATATATATATTAACGAAGAGGGCTACTTGCTGATTAAAGTGCTTGATCACGCAAGCATTTTCTAAAGACCGTGAAAATCCCTGATTTTTACTTTTCCGTAACATTGTTTTGTGAATATATTTGCTCTTTGCTTTAAAATTCCTAACAACAATAAAATATTTCATTTTGGTTAAGTGCACGAAAATGTGCAATAACTTTGTACAATTTTATTTGAGGGCTGGTTATCAAACAATTTTGCGATGGTTCCGATGTCTGGGTGAATAGTAGATCGATACCCGTGGGATTTCGTGCAGTAGTTTCATTACACGATTCCTGATTTGTTTGGAGAAAAGTTTCCAAATACTATTGCTTTCTCTTCAGAAGTATACACCAGTCCATTGTCACTTTGAAGGCCAATTAGATGAACTTGCAAACAGAATGGTCATTCTCGCTGACACGTTAATATTTTTTCATCCCACCTGTTGCGGTGAAATGTTGTGATCTTTTCTTTAATTAGTTTTTGTAACTGGTTAATATATGGTTCGAAGTTTCAATTTATGGTACGTATGAGTGACTTGCGCAGTAGGTTGCGCAATGTATACCTCGGATCTCGCTCAGGCACAATTAAATAACACCAATGACGTCATTTGTGCTTAATATTGAAGATTAATAATGTGCTTACTTCAATATAGTATCAGGATTCTCAATGTTCTCGTGTTTTACATGTAAAAATCATGGAACATTTCAAATATTAGTTTTAACTGAAAGACAAAAAAGTCATGTTAAGTGTAAAACTTTGCTGGTGTGTTGCAGTTTAAACTATCAGCATCTCATTAAGGATAATCTCAAGCAACGATCTCCAACAAGGGCAGCACTATCTCCGTATATGTTTAATGTATTCTTATCGTTGCACGAAATTTCCTTGCTGCTCCTATAAATTCAAGCCTAGAGAGTTGAAACTTTCAGGGAAGATAGCTCGTAACCAACTCGAGAGCATGATCGATGCCGATTTTTAATTATCTTTTTGTTCGTTGTTGAAATTGCTTCATTATTGCTGTGAATAACGAAACCTATAGCAATGAAGCTCTTTCAACAACGAACAAAAAGATAATTAAAAATCGGCATCGAACATGCTCTTGAATTGGTTATGAACTTTCTTCCCTGAAAGTTTGAACTCTAGACTTGAATTTTTATGGGGCAACAAGGAAATTTCGTGTTAGAGTGAAAATACAGTAGACATATATGGAGGTAGTGATGCCATTTTTTGTTGGAGATCGTTTCTTTAGATTATCCTTGACTAAACGCATCTGAAAATACCTTAAATTGTCAACTGGTGAAATACTACAGAAAGCTTCCTACCCATTAATCAATTGTATTAAAAAAAAATACAAATATAAAGATGGCGGATTATGGATGGATGTGTTCGTTGTGCGCTCCTAGCTTTTTAAAGGTGCAAAGTGGACTGATGTTGAAGAAATTGCGAGTGATGTTGGAGTTTTTAGTCTCATTTATGGTCTTTAAACTTATAAGTCTAAGGCTGGGATAAAAGATTCGAGATGTCTGGCAGCCACTGAACTACAGCGACTTTGCATTTGACATTTGAGATGGTGTGTGTGTTTGTGTGGAGGAAAAATTTTAGTGTACAAAAACTAGGAATGGCTAAAACAAATTATTATCTGGCAGTTCATGATATATTCGCCTAAGAAGGTAGCGGTTAATCCTGGTGGCAGCAAAGAGAACGTTCGCATATTGAACTGGTGCAGCAAAACGGTTCAGAAGTGAAAGAAGTTATGCAAACCCTGGCAATTTTTGAAGTAACCATAGAAAATATCACTGAATCTAGTGTCAGTATCGTCGGTTAGGACATTTCAAATGGAACATTGACCCGACACACGATTTTGAAAACAAACTAAAGGAGAAATGGAATATGAACGAAGTTACTGCTTCTGAAAAAGAATACTGTTTTTCTGTAGCTAAATTTGCATCATTTCGCTGCGCTATTTTCAATGTAGCATTCATGCTATAATTTGTAGTTATGCACAATTATAATAATCCCACGTCTCTTCCGACATATATTTTTTACATTTTTTGTCAAGAAGATGAGGGCAATGGCCAAGATTACAACGAAACAGTTTCAATTGGAGGAAATTATGTAAAACAATTGTTAATAATTATAACGTTAACTTATCTTCCCACGAAACGGAACCTCTCTTAATAACTACATGGTCTCGAGAAAATACGCTACTTTCTATTGTACAAACGAAACAGAAGTGTAAAATGTTTCCAGGTCTGACGATGTACGATAACCAACACAATACACATTACTATAAATTATGTTCGTTTGTCTAATTATTTCCAGTAATAAAAATAATCTTGGGAAAAAGACAATCAACTTTAGCACTTAGTGTTTGTTTCTGCACTTTAACATACTTCAACGAGGATCATTTTTTGTCACCAAACAAAATTCTCCGCAAACTTGTATTATATTTTGTCACTTGGGGGATATTACATTGATTGAATACACATGGATTTGCGCATAGGGATCGGCATTGATTAATATAGATATTGGTTAACGACATGTATCGATATTGTTCCATAACAAATGCTCTGTTTTAATTTTAATGTAATCATTATCAATAAAAGTTTTATAGAAAATCGATTTATTCTTTGAACAATATCCTCCTATAGTTTTAGAAAATAGGTAAATTAGTGATAAGTTTCAACATGTTTTAGTAGAAAAAAATGTTTATCCTTGGGATAATACACCGAATTAACAACCGAACCATCACGCACCAACGGAAAACACCCCGGCATCCACCCAGCAAATCAAAACTTGTGTGATCCGTAGCATAATTAATTACTTACCGAAGATTTTTTAGCAAAAGCTAACTCGCTATAAATATAAATTCTGTATTTACTGCTGTACGTCATTGGGTAAGATATTCTTCGAGTAATAGTATACAAGTGCTCCTTCTGTTGTATGGTGTTATATTTTTTTAATATGGTGTTTTATTGATTAATTTGCATCCAGAACTTCCAAAACCGTGTGAAAAAATAGGTGTCATAAGGACACGTATAATATGATAGAAAAAAATATTATGTTCTGACCTACCTAAGAGAGCGATGCGCCATCTTTGTTTTTCTGTTTCTACTCTACCAGTGGCGCAGGTCTCAGTGTTGCCAGACGGGACGTTTTGTGCATTGCTAATTACCAGACTAGCTTCTTGGGGAAGCAAATGTTCCAAGACCCTTTCGGTTGGCGCTTTTTTAGGTAAATTGGCATGAGAAAATTTAATAAAAGTTGTGATCAAGGGCACTTGGGGTGAGTGAGGTGCGGTGTTTTTTTTATTGCACACTATACTTAAACAGAGACCTTGGTTAGCGCTTTTTTCTTAGCGATTTTCGTAGTTCTATTTAGCGAGTTTTAGCGACTTTTTGTTACTGCTGTGGCGCTCTTCCCAGCTTTGTGGTTGGTAACCCTGGGATCACCTGTTGTATTAGATTAGATTAGATTTTATTTCATTCTGTTGACCATAAACATACAATTATGTACAATGGTATAGAACATGTCAGTAATTATAACAAAGAATTATACATATATGAACGAAAAAATATAATAGAAACTAGGATGCTACAAGACATCAAAAACAATGTAGAAAACATTTAAAATAAATGAATAATTACATAATATTTACAGGAATTGTAGTGTATAACACTTCTGTTACTAATTAATACATTGTAAAAGTTACATTTTCAGTATTTAACTTTTTTGCATATATCTTTATAATTCAACGTTTCCAAAAAAATACTTAACACTCCATGTACTCCTTTATTGAGTAAAAACAATGATGTAATAAAAATGACTGTAGTTCTTTTCTGAATTGATTAAGAGTGTTTCGAGCCTTTATACAGCTAGGAAGTTTATTCTACAAAACAATACCAGTGTATTTGTTTCCCCTTTCATACAAGACAGTACGATGTTTCACTAAGGAGAAATTGTATTTGTTTCTAGTGGAGTAACTGTGTTGGTCCCCTACACAGTTAAGCGTAACTTCTAGGTGTTTCTTAACAAATACAAGTATGTTAAGTATGTACTGGCAAGGTAGTGGAAGTATACAGGCTTTTTAAAGATTTGCCTGCAATTCTCTCTAGGTTTAGCACGTGTCATGATTCTAATAACTCGCTTTTGTATTTTAAATCTGATATTGGCTTTGCTTGCATTGCCCCAAAATATAATACCGTACATTAGGTGCGGCTGAAATAAACTGAAGTAGATCATTCTTAAGGTAGACCCGTTGAGTACATTTCTAAGAACCAGAATTGCATACTGAAAACGGTTTAGTTTTTTGCTAAGTTCTGTTATGTGCTTATCCCAGGATAGGTTTTCTTGTATCGATAGACCCAAAAACTTAGTTGATTTTACGAATTCTATTGCCTCGTTTGCAATTCTAATCATTGTTGGTTGCGCGTGTTTGTTACGCGAATGGTGGAAATTTATTATTTGTGTCTTTTCACCATTAACTTTTAGTCTATTTACTCTGACCCAGTTAGTCAGTTTTGACGTAGTCTCATTCAAGTTTTCTTTGATTAGTTCATGATTATTAGCTTTCAATATTATATTTGTGTCGTCCGCGTACAGTGTGGTTTTAGTTGGCTGAATCATATAGGGGAGATCAGGAATAAAAGTGGTCCTAAGACTGAACCTTGCGGTACTCCGCAAGAAATTGATCACCTTTCCGATAAGTGCTGAGAGATTTTGTTATTTTCCTTGTTATAATGTGTTATTTCCATTGTTTGCTTACGGTTTAGTAAGTAGGTGCAAAATCAATTATAGGCGATCCCTCTTATTCCATATTTCTGTAGTTTTGAGAGTAATTCTGTATGTGGTACTAAATCAAATGCTTTAGAGAGATTAATAATAGTAGTAGTATTAGTACTACTACTAATATCCCAGGGATATTCTCAGATATTCTTAGTACATGCGTAGAATATTCTACGAATATCTGAATGTCCGGGATGAGCGCATATCCCAAGGATATTCCTGGGGATATCCTAAGTATATTCTACGAATATGTGGAGGAGAATTTTTCTTTGGGGATATTCTCAGAATATTCCTGAAACTTCAATCTAGAATATTAATTTAATATTCTAAAAAGTATATCCTAGGGATATCCTTAATTGATCCCAAATATTCTGGAACATTTTACGCATATTGTGGATCTAAAAGGTAGTGGGTATTACAAGTACTACTACCATTACTAGTATTAATACTACGGTTATTACTATTCCCCTTATTAACAATAGTACTACTAGTATTAGTATTATTATCAGTATTAGTAGTACTACTAATACTAGTCACTATTAGTAACACTACTAGTATTATTATTAGTTACAAGTACTACGAATATTAATAATACTAATTATACTAGTATTAAACTGATGCAACTAGTACCAATACTTGTATCAATAGTAGCTGCCATTAATAGTATTAATATTACTAGTGGCATATCAAAATTTGAATAGATTCGACCATTAACCTTGCTCTCAGTTCCCTTTTCCTAATAATGGTATTCCATCCTATAATTAGGGGACACGGAATTTGTTACTATTATGAATTTTTTTATTGTAATAAATATTATTTGCTATTTGAGAGCGCTGATACTGGGTAGTATTACTACTGCTACTAATGTTATTAGTAGAACTACTAGTACTAATACTACTACTGTCACTAGTAATATTAATACTATTAATGGCAGTACTATTGATACAAGTATAAGTACTAGTTGTATCAGTTTTAATACTAGTATTAATAGTATTATTATTAGTAGTACTTGTAACTACTAATAATACTAGTAGTGTTACTAATAGTGACTAGTAATAGTAGTACTACTTATACTGATAATAATACTAATACTAGTAGTACTATTGTTAATAATGGGAATAGTAATAATAGTATTAATACTAGTAATGGTAATAGTACTAGTAAAATAATGATAGTAGTACTAACACTACTATTATTAATACTAATTATACTAGTAATAATAATAGTAACAAAACTATTAGTAGTACTATTAATACTACTAATATTAGTAATTGTAATATAACTAATACTAATAGTAGTTGTACTACTTACGATAATATTTGTAGTATCACCAGTAATAATACTATTAGCACTACTACTAGAGGTAAAGGTAGTAATATGAGCCCTGCATGTAATATGAGCCCCCTGTATATCGTGGCATACAGAGCACTGAACGTGGTGGCAATACTGTGAAATATTGATGTTAGTGACGCCTGTTGCCACCAGAGTAGACTTGTTCAGTTGGAGCTGATAGTTTGTGAGTAAACGTGCTGTTTTGGATTGCAGGAAATAAGAAACTTTTGAAAGGTAAGTGTTTCCTTTTTATTGCCTGTCCTGGTTCATGGTAATCATCCACGTGCATTAGTGCCTTGGATGAAGCACGTTTGAAAGATTGGTTCTGTGTAGACACTGTAGAATGATTAAAGTAACAAAGAGTCGTTATGTGTGGTTTACTTCCAATATGGCAAGGGCAGGAAAATTAGCCCCCAATTGTGCTTGGTATATGAGCCCCCAAAGTATAAGGGGCTCATATTATATACACTACAGGAGTGGTTTCATTTGTGTCGTTTCAGATGCCGCGAACACTACTTGGAACTAATCAGAAAACCAAAAGGAAAAACTGGAATACGGAAGATATGGTGAAGGCAATCAGCGCTGTAAGAAACAAAGAAATGGGATTGAAAAAGGCTTCAAAAACGTTTCTAGTTCCCAGACCCACTCTTCAAAGACTTGTGAGAGTTGATAAAACACCGGAAGAGGCCGCGTTAACAAAATTAGGAAGAAAACCTATAATGGGCGAAGAATTGGAAAGAGAGTTAGTCGAGTATTTACTGGTCATGGAAAGTAAATTCTATGGTCTTACCAGACAAGATGTTCGCAGAATAGCTTACCAACTGTGTGAAAGAAATGGAATTAATCACCCATTCACAGAGGAAGGTTTAGCTGGTAGAGGATGGTTCGACCACTTCATGAATCGTCATAAGAATGTGTTATCCATTTTGAAACCTACTGCAACATCGTTTTCAAGATCAAATGGCTTTAACAAAGAGGCAGTCGACGCTTTCTTTGATATCCTGGAAGCTGAGTACGCCAAACACAACTACCCGCCAGACAGGGTGTTTAATGTGGATGAGACTGGGATATCAGTTGTTCAAAGCAAAATACCTCGAGTCATTGGGTTGAGAGGAAAACGACAAGTGGGGGCGTTAACTTCTGCTGAACGGTGTTCTCTCGTCACACTAATCTGCTGTATGAGTGCAGGGGGAACTTTTGTACCTCCAGTTTTCATTTTCCCCAAGAAAAATATGTCTCAGCTCCTCATGAAAGGCGCTCCATCGGGGCAATTGGTAGATGTCACCCATCGGGATGGATCCAAGGTAACATTTTCACAGACTGGCTACAACACTTTATTGAGAAAACTAAACCTTCAAAAGATGACCCTGTGCTTCTTATTCGAGATGGCCACAACGCACACACGAAAAACATTGACGTTGTGAATCTTGCTCGAGACAATAGCATATCCATTGTAAGCTTACCCCCACACACATCGCACAAACTACAGCCTTTAGACAAAACGTTTCTTGGTACACTGAAGCATCACTACAGCGAACATATACGTCAGTGGATGCGTCACAGCGGGAGACCTGTTGGGTCCTACGATATTGCTGAATTGCTGGGAAAGGCTTATTTGACTTGCCAAACCGGATCCATTGCTGTGAATGGGTTTCAGGTTACAGGATTATATCCATGTAATCGGAATGTCTTTTCTGCTGTAGATTTTGCACCATTCTCTCAAGATGTAGACCTGAATTTGGAATCGTTGGTAAAACTGAAAGGAAGAAGATCTAAATCTCCCACTAATGCAGCAAGTGGACAGAACACCTGTGCCGACACTCCACAAGAAGAGGTTCAATATGTTTCTGTGACGACAGTTGTATACTCCAAACACGTTGGAACTGCAAATTCACCAGTTGTGAAGAATATGCAAGTAACAAGATTTCAACCATCTGCTGAAGATATTGCATTGGCAGGGTCTTCTGGTCTTTGTCAAGATAGTAAGAAGCAGATTCCTGAACACACCGTATCTCCAAAAGATATCTGCCCTGTTCCCGGAAAAAAGAGGAAAGTGAGTAACAAAGGTCCTAAACCGTCCAAGGCTGCTCTGTCCATACAAAGATGCTCTGTTGGTTGCTGCAGCAAAAGGAAAGAAGTCCGAATCAGCTGAAGGAAAAAGAACACTGGGGGTGAAGAAACAACATGTTCTCCAGCCTACTAAGATAACACGAGGTAAATCTAATCAGCCATTGTCAAGGAAGCTTCTTATAGATTCAGATGAAGAATCATGTGAATCAGAAAGGTCTATCACTTCTGGGGAATCTGTCTTATCAACACCAATCGGAATGGAAAATCACAGTGATGAAGAAGCAGTTTGCCTGTTCTGCGAGGGTCTATTTTCTGAAGATAACCATGGAGAACTGTGGGTGCAATGTATTATCTGCGAAATGTGGGCACACAACGATTGCGCTGGCTGTGAAAAGGATGTGTATGTTTGTGACTTTTGCAAATAGACCTAAACATTAAACACAAAAACTATATCACTTTTTACTTTGAAGATATTAGCCTTTCAATTCATTTTCATAAATTTTTCAATCAGTGTAACGTGTTTTTATTTTGGCTGATGACCGCATATTATCTTTTGTACAGTTCTTCATGAATTACAATATTCTTTGTCTGAATCAATTTGTCTTTCAGTTTTCTAAATATTACTTTTTACTTTTTTCCTAGGGGCTCATATTACCAGCACAAACCATTTTCTCTAAAAATTGACTACCTTCGAATTTTCTTTTTCTCCATGCTTTTAATGTTGTTCCAACTGTTTTATGTTTTAGCAGCACTTGTATAACATGCCATAGTTTCAGTGACAATATTCATTTGCACACCAAAGTCAAAAACAAAATTTGTAACCATGAAAAACAAAATGGGAGCTCATATTACTACCTTTACTTCTACTAGTAATGATTAAAACTAGGAATAATAATACTATTAATACTACTACTACTACTACTATTAGTGATAATACTAATATCTTTAATAACAATCCAATAGTAGCAGTACTAGCGTTAATGTTTTAATAATATTACTAGTACCAGTATAATACTACCAATATTACTTATAATTTGAGGTAGTTTGCAACACTGATGCTCAGAGGTCTTCAAAAGGTGCTGGGGACGAGCCTGATTGTTTTGGAACTTTTTGGATGAAAAACGTTAGGATAACTTTACAGACATTGATCTGACCTGAAAATCAATCTTGCGAAATACAAGGCCGAAAGATAACCAGCCCAGGAATTCAGGTAATTAATAGTAATTTTATAATATATTTTTTTTCGGCACTCAATTTTTTCGTTTTTTAGACAGTAGCGCCAGCTACTGTTTAAAGTCACAATAATAAAATATGATTTATGTCGTTTATAGGCGTTACGGTTGATATACTACAGTCATTTTTGTAAGGAATTACTCTAATGATGTAATATATAATAGACAGACACATTCTCGATCATAATTCCGTGTCGAAATATGATTTTATGGTGAGTGTAAAGTGTAAATGTAGTGCGATAGCAATATAATGATTGTATGTGTTTTTCCATTTCTTATTGCAAAATAACCTTTTATTACATTATTTTTATAATTAACAACGTGTAAAGATGGTCACAACCTTATCCACGGTGTGCAGCGCTTTTTATAAAAGTGCAATTCTGAGGCTTTGATATGCACAGATTTATAACACAATCTGCTAGTTTATATACAAGGGTGCAGGGATTAATTAAGTTGTACATGTCCATAGTAATGGGCGTTGAAAAAAGAAAAAGAGATTTCTTCTTGCCATTATTTTAATTGAGTCATTTTATTTAGTCTATTTTTTAGAAGTTCTATTTTCATTGTAAAGAGAATTTCAAAATTACGATTTTTAGGCCTACACTTTGAACAAGGGTTCATTCATCAATGAGATAAAATTCTAATGCTATTTGTAGATAAGATGATATAAGGTAAAATCAATTTTATGGGCGGGAACAGAATATCTAATCTCTACACTACAGATCCACTTTACATAAACAAGACAAATATGCTTGAAAATATGTATATTCAGTAGATTCTTGCAGAGAAACAAATCTCTTCCGTAATTTATCTTACATAAACAAGTTATTTCAAAGGATGCATTATTATTTTTACATGCTGTTTAGCTCGTACTATGTATTGATGATAATTTTGTCCTCATTGCAACTCATGTGCCCCTGTACAAGTGGACAAAGCCCATTGGTAGAGCTTTGATAAATAATTCAAAATTATTGACGTTACTTGGACTTGGTTTTCTGAAAGTGTCGTAGTATCCTTTTCTAATAAAGCATTCACATTGAAGTAATGTTTTAAAGGATGAAAAAAAAAGAAAAAAAATGCTTTTTTTTCCACGGAGCATAAAAAAAACACGTGGTTTTATTGACGATTTTTTTTGCCTTTTCGTCACCAATATCCACTACTTACACCTAATGCATTTGTTGTTTAGATTTCCTTCAATTTAATGATGTTACGTTAAAAAATGTACAAAAAACCTACAAATTACATAAGGAATGCAATATATGTCATTAGCACCCTTTTACATGAGAGGAACGTTCTGTTCCCGTCTGGCCCGTAGGCATCTTTGACTCAGAACCAGAAAACACATTTTGCTTGAAAACTTTGTCAGACCTAGTCCCATTGTTGATTTTTTTTTCTCAATGTATGTTTTGAACATCAACTAACATTTTAACTAATTGGTTGATCATAAAATGTTGTCAGGGACCCCGTAAAAGTAAAAAAAACAAACAAAAAAACCGTTATTTTCCAAAGTAGCACGAAAAATACAAAAACAACTGTTTTCCTGTTTTTTTCGGCTTTTTTTAAAACATTACATTGAAGATTGGATTGAAACTCACAATATTATTTTTACCATTAAGCGTGTAAAATATCGCTGAATCAATTGATTTTCCTTTCCTAAAACCGTGCTGTTCTTCTGGTATTAAGTCCGCCT
>JAGDQP010045560.1:0-15561 GCA_022664845.1 Lepisma saccharinum
TAGCTGCTTCCACATTTATTAGTATTCGACGTTCACGAACAGAAATGTCTATTCGATTGTTCACTTTTTCCTTGTAAAATATCTTCGGTAAGAAGAGGGGTCGAACCTACATTAATCACTTTCAATACTCAGTAGTCTGACGTCGTTCCACTGGACTAATGTTCTTAGCTGAAGCTATATATCCAGAAATATTATTACTACTTTCAGCGGCCGGTATCTCAAAACTTTTGGAACAATTTTACTAGTCTCTACACTATTAATATCAATTCGCTTCACAAGTCCCTGTTTCTCAAACTTACAGTTGTAAAATACTAGCTACAAGTCAACGGACTAGTATCACAATGTGACTAGTATTACTAGTGATTCTGTTTCTCGAAATAACAGTGTAGTCGTCTACACTTGTAACCCACAAGTAAATGTCCACAAGTATCTGCAGACATGTAGATGGATAGTTACAAGCCAAGATTTACTTTTTACTAGAAAAGTATAATTGATAAGAGTTTGGAAACGGAACTACGTACATACATTTTTCAAATGGATTCTAATTTTATAAAAAAAATATGGTATAGTATCAAGTAATTTTGATACTATAAAGTGTTTTGAGAGGTTGTCTTGAGGATCTAAAACCTTAAATTATTTGTAATCAGTTACTAATGCTTATATTGAGAGTATGCATCTGAATATTTCACTGTGGCAAGTCTTGATTAGCGTAAATATGCACGTAGGTATTAATTTGTTTCTAACTATACAGTTCATGATCATATTTCATGTAAACTTGTATCAAAAGATAACTTTTCATTTGAATTCTAAAATGATTCCAACTTTACGCAATGTATCAACATAATAATGTTTTTCTTGTGTTGCCTCATTTAAATGTAATACTCTTTTTCTTGTGTTGCTTCTAAACAGAATAAGAGAAGACAATTGGGTAATATTTGTTTTTAGAAGCAGAGTAAAAAGTTGTTTTTTGTTTTGTCTAACTTTGGTTGGCTTGCAATTTAGATATGTAATTCTTTATGGCTAACCTAAGTTGGCTCATATTTTCGTTTATCATCGTGCGAATATGATTTTACTTCACTATACTTTTTGAGTTGAAAACCATTCATCATTTTACGAAGATATACATTTTGCACGAATTAGAGTCCTGCAAATCCAGGCCCGCACCAATCCAGACCGACACGTGCAACTCCTACCTCGTTAATTCATCCTGGTTGGCCCGGTGGTTAACGTATTGAAAAGCTGATCGAACCTGGGAGTCACTACTTTTACGTTCTTTTTTTTTTTCAAGAAAATTAACTTTTTTTTCATGAACTCTTAGACAATCAAAATGTGAGCGCACTCTTTAGCAGCTCTGAAAAAGTTAAAGTCCAGAAATTCAGCTATATGTCAAAATCGCGACAACATGAGTGACCACTGGGCGGGTTTTAATACAATGAGTGTATTAGTGCAGTTTTTAAAGTACTAATCTTTGTGAAGAAAATAATATTTGTATATCTAGTCGTGATGTAGCGAAAAATATGTGAATAAAATTAATTACAACTATTCTTTTGTTATTAGTGGCCGTAAAATAAATTACAATACAGTGATGTTGCTATGTAATCATTAGCAATTAAGTTTTGCTCATTCCCACTTGGGACGCGAAATACTGTTTTTGAAACCTTTAACAAATTATATAACATGTTTTTTATACATATAGAATTTAATAAAATAGTAGTCAATAGAAGATTAGCTCATAAATGTACGAAACACTGTAACTGAAACAAAAATCAGTTCTATAGAACTCTACTTTTGTTTTATTTCAGTAAGAGTTGAGTTTGAAGGTTGTTTATCTGATGTCTTTGTGGCCGTGCGTGCTTCGTCACGTTAATTTTTCCCCTTTTTCGTCCATAAAGCTGGCGACGCGAGTTCGAATCCCGAAGCTTGCTCTTCTTTTCTCAGAAAGCTCCGTCATCTATGTTCGTATTGCATGGACGTATTAGTTTGATTCCTGTCAAATGCAAAGAAATCTGACAGCGATTACCATTCCTTTAATAAGGGTTAACCATTTCAAGGTTTAGTCTAATAATTATATAGACAGTTTAATAGTCATATCAAAATGTTTAGAAAAGAACAGATTAATCGATGTCATATTCGCTAACGTCAAACTTGAGGTCAGTGGCTCTCTATCTGCTTTACTGTAATGTAATCATTTGCATAAATTCGTAAAATGCAGAAGGCTAACCAAATGAAAAGGGTTTTCCAATTTTAAACACCAAATTAGAAACGGCTGGATAAATCGAGATCGCTGACCGCAAATTTGAAGTCAGTTTCTCTGTATCTGTTTTCGTTTAGGCACTAGCCTCCATTACAGATGGAGGAATCAAAATTAAGAGCCCCATTATTTTAAGGTACTTTAAATGTTTCATTCTAAACGATAGTTTTGCAATTTGTTATCAATAACATAAATTGTATTCCCCCCCAGGGTATCTCTATTAAATCCGCCCATGCGCACAAGGTGTTTGTCCACGACAAAGCGCACATGGCAAGCTTTTTCATGCCGCGACCCCCCTGGTAAGGTGCCGTCTACCCGCCCCCCCGAAGCAATTTTACTGTTTGTAATAAGCGAATTTATTTAACGTTGTATTAAATAGCCTCCTGAAGGCTTCAACACACACACACACACATATATATATATATACACTGTTTATCATTTCGTATTACTGAGAAACAGCCTGTAAACACAAAAGTTCTAAAGTTATTTTCATGAATTTTTCTACAGTTACTTACACGACCCTAAGTTTTGATACTGAGAATAATGTTCCTAAACTACATTTTAATCATCTTTTCGGGAATTGAAACTCAAAAGTGAATCTCGCTTATGGGAAAAACAATGTTAATTCAGAAGACCACTTTTCCTTGTCTAATTTTGTTAATTAGTACCAACACATTAAGTCAGACACCGATTTCTGTCTACAAAATATTGTACCGTAGCATCGCTCAATCTCGATCTTGTTCACTTTTCAGTTTGGACTACCAAAAGGAGGTTAATTTTATTTTGTAAAAGTATTTTCACCGTGTTAAAAGGGGTTTTTGTGAACAATTGTAGAAATTTCATGGAAATATCTGGAAAACTTTCGCTTTAATCGGTCTGTTTATCAGTTACACGAATCAATAAAGGTAAAGGTAAAGCTATCCACTGTGCGATACACACGCGCCGTGAACAGCACATGGGGGATGTTGGGGTAGCGCTCCATATCTCGACCTACTGTACGAAGTGAGGTGGAATGGTCAGTCCCACGCTCGACCGCCTTTACCTTTCAAGGTGCCCAGGCGTACCAAAACACTCTGGTACTCAGTTTGATACGAGGCTGAGTGCACCGCAGAGCGTCCGGCATGGGAAGGATGGGTGCCTAACTTGTGACTGAAAATGTATCACAAAAATTGAACAGGATATTTTGAAACTGGTTAAATCAAAATAGGCTCAGATTGCGCGCTATTATGCTTACAATACAAACTGTCAAAAGTTAAAATTTGTGTTACGTTCAACTTGTCATATTGCACGAAGTGTATTAGAACTTTTTATTGAAGTTTTAACTTCTCAATTTGCTAACGACAATTTTCTTTTGATGATGTTAGATTCGTTCAGGCTAATTCACGTTAAAATAAACGACAATAAGTGATCGTATTTTAATGTGGCAATACTTACCCTAAACTAGATTTGTTCCTAAAACAGCCATAATATATTCATTTCATAATTCGAAATGACAAAAAGGACACGCATACAAATGTGTTTACTTAGCGCACAATACATACAGACAAAATGTAACACATAGACTCAGTGTTACAATTTCCTCGCATTTGAACTTAGTTATTCATAGGTGTTAAGATCGTTGGCAAAATGGAGTAGGGGAAACGCGCTGGGCATTTCAGTACGAAAACAAACCAACATGGGTTCGAATCCTGTTAACGCTAAAGATTTTTTTACAAAGCAATCGTGAATTATCTAATCATTACTTTACTTCTCATACAAAACGGATAATATTTCCGACAGTGGGATGAAGCACCTGAGTCACTAAAGAGAAAAAGACGATTTCCGAATGTTTTGGTTGGAAAGTCCAAATCAAGTCCCAGGGGGTTAGGAACACGTCATTGATCAGAAATATGAACTTTTCCTGTTATTATCCTTAGAAAAGAACACTATAACATATGTTAGGCACATTGTGACTAGAGATTCACCCGTGGAGTATCGCTAGCGTGCTGGACTTCTAATTTGTAAACCTGGGTTCGATTCGCCACCAGTCAGTTCCTTTTTCGCATACACTGAAGTATTCAAACAGAGATTTATCTTCGGGTTGTGGAGAACAAAGCATCACTGGTCATAATCCGAGCAAACAGTGTATGTGCTATTTGGCATAATGATAATCTAGTTTTCATGTTTTTCATTGGTCTTTCTCTCTTCCTCTCTTTCTTGATGTATTGTTATCGTGTCTTCGCTGCGTCTTTCTCTTCTTCTTCTCTCTATCTTTATTTTTCTCTTACTTTACAGAAACTCTCTCTTTTTGTGGGTGTTCCAGAGCCAATTCCGGGCCACTTTTGATGACCCTTTGATAGGGCCTGACCCAAACATAAACCGATTGACCCGGTCTGGAAAATCTATGAACTGGGAATTTCGGAGATTACAAAGTATTCCGATCCAGTATGTTTAATAAGCCTCACCGAATTTGCAAACTAGCCTCGCACAAACAAAGAATGTGTGTTACACTTTTGACATTATCCTAGATGTGTCTCAAAACTCTGGAGTTTCACTAGAATCATGAGTATTTAATCTGACCACCAAGTTTGGTCTCCATTGTGAAAGTGACTTAATGAATGTTTGAAACACCCTTTATATATTGGAATAACCCTGAAAAAATATAAAATCTAAAAGTTACTTCTCTCTTGCTGTTAGATTTGATTTGTGTTAACTGAATTTTTTACTGTGGGAACTGAACTTAATATTTTAACTACGTTTAAATTCCAAATTTTTATCTGTACTTCTTCTTCTTCTTCTATCTCCCCTTTCTTCCCTCTCTCTCTCTCTCATTTCTCTTCCTCTGTCTAACAGATATACGATCGGTTTCAATGTTTCATTGTATGTGTTCAAATTTCTTACTCCATCAACTTATGTATATTGATTCGTCTCGCCTCTATTCTTTCATTTTATCAATACCAATACATGTCTATTTTGAAAAACAAAACGTGCTCTTGATGTTGGCTGATTTCAGTATGGGAGAGACGAAGGAAGGAGAAGGACGGCTGTTTACCAGACACGATTATGGGATAAGAAGGTGCCACTTGGCCGGCATTCGTTGTCGCAATCTTTTTTATGCGCAGTGGGAAAACACTTTGAAAAACTAAGTCAGGACAGTCAGCCGCTGGTACCGAACTGAGGACCTCCGGAGAACGAAACGAACGTTTTACCAAGTAAGGTACGTCGCTCGGAAGAAAGCATACTCGTTTCGATGTTTATCACATGCACGCACACACAATATCATACGCACGCACACACAATATCATACGCACGCACACACAAAATAACGTAAATAACAACATAATATCAGAAATTATAAAGGATAAATATCGTGCCCTATTTTTCAGAACTGATAGAAACAGACCTTTTCTCTTGTTTTTCATGTATAACGTTAGTGTTCTATGGAATGCATTAAGAAAGAAATAAGAAATAAACCATAGGTTTTAAGTTCATTTTTTATTCTCCATGTTCGGTAAGGATCTTTTCTATTGGACAATTTGAATTAAACCTTTCAATACACTTCAACTAGTGGCCCACCTAAAATAAAAATGGTGTTAGGTTTCCTGTTTTGGTGTTTGAAATACGACTTGCTTACGTTTTTTTTTTATTATTTGCTACACACTACAAGAAATCATGAACATCTTTCCAGAACCCAGGACATGTGATAATGTTTCCTCTTAAAGAAACGAAAATTCCAACCCTTGCTCGTTCACGCACACACTCTCAGAATCACACACCGCCCACTCTACGTTAGTTGGGTGGCCTATCTTGTAGGCTTAGAGAAAAATCGTGTATAACAAAGTCATGTGAACATTATTTTGGCCATGATAGTACATGTTTTTTAATATGCAGCCTTACAAAATAAGTTATATCAGTACAAGAACCCCTCCGGGGTAAAGGGAAGAGTGACACAAGAATTCTACTCACAAAAGAAGTAATATCCGTTTTGCGAGTGACTTTCTTTGTGTCACTATGGGGGAAGGGAGGATACTAACAAGGAAGGGTACCCAGGTGTAACACGCCGATTATGATAAGATTGCACAGACATAGAGAACATCGAAAAAGAAGCGACACGTATTTTTTTTATCGGCCAACAATCGCATTGGAAGGGTCAAATAGGGGCACAAACATGGGGTCAAAATGAAATTGTGTGGAATACTGAGAGAACTAGAAGAGATATTCGAAAAGGTTAAATGTACGAAATACTACCCATAGTCGACGCAAGGCAATGAGGTAGGACGCACCCATGCGAAGAAAGCAGAACATCCGGAAATGGACCAAACACACATTTCCGGATTTCCAACATTGCCACAATGTGCTACGGAAATGAGCAAAGAGGCTGGCAAGGAGCAGGAAGAAAGAAGAAACGAAAACGGAAATATGTGTATTTGCTTTGCATGCATACTTCGCCCGTATGCGAAAGAGACGCAGATTCATTTCAATGCACGAAGATGGGAAAACAGTCAGGAAGGATGCAAACGCCGTGCGTAGAATGAAGAATGAAGAAAGTGGGAGGAAACGGGAGGACCTCGAGAAAACCCACGCACACGGTGTTTGTCTACAAAACATCAAGTTGAGTTGTAGAAAGAACTCAAAGATAAAGGATTATAAGGTCAGATGACATAGTACATCCTGGCACGTGCAGATACTGTAAGGAAAGGAAGAGCAGGTTGAGGTTGGAATTTCACTCTGGACGCTGTCTGGTTCTGCGAGGCGAGAAGCATATCACAGCAACAATGCAATCTCTACCTGCTCTCACACATAGCTTCACAATACAGCCTTTTATATCTGCCAGTGGAAAGTTGCGGTCGCCCATGCTCATAGTCTTGAAAGAGTTTCATGGTACGTTTGGACCACGGATTCAACATACAATGTTCCACCCACAAAACTTATACATTTGTGCGTCATCATCTGGGAAAGTGACAAAACAAATAATTAAGACGTGGTTCCAATCGGTGTTGCTTCCACAGGTCAATGAGCAAACGGTACTGCCAGTCGACTCGTGGATGGTTTATGTTTGAGCTGACTTGGCAACAATAATGCCACTGGACAGACAGTGCAACATTATGATGATACCTACGCACACAACTAGGTTAATACAACCTCTGGACGTGTATGGTTTCAGAGTTTGGAAGAACTTCGTACGCAAAGTACGTATCTGATGTAGTACACCTTCAGCAACTCAACATCAATCTACACAGCAGAGACAATATCCTGACACTTCAATCAACTGTCGTCTCCACGGTATATACGTGTACTCTAATATGCGTGGTTTCGTTCTGGATATCTTTCAACACGACCAGAGTACTTTCCAAATCCAGTGGAGTTTTGTTTTCATCAGTACACGTCATTGGTCTGCGCAGCAGAGTACTAGAACCCATCCATCATCAAGGTTCGTGGTGTCAACGCTGCTTTTGAAATATCATTTTTGTGCTACTTATCAGGAGTGAGTGACTTGTTTCCAGCATACACCTGCACACTGTTATGTTGTACGTACATATGTACGCGAATTTTCGTAGTGATGTCATGTTGATACTCATGAGTGGTACTGATATTACTGTTGCTGTTTATCTTAAATATGTGTACCACCTGTTATTACATTTTACTGTGCAATGCATGTTTGTTTTTGTGTTACTACTGCCCACACACATTTTCGTTTCCAGCATGCATCTCATCGTTGTTCCCATTACGCGATATATGCCACCCACTGTGCAGTACTGTCTCGCTGGATGCCTCTACGCACGGCGTTTGCATCCTTCCTGAGTGTTTTCCCATCTTCGTGCATTGAGATGAATCTACGTCCTTTTCACATACTGGCGAAGTATGCACCCAAAACAAATACACATATTTTCGTTTTCGTTTCTTCTTTTTGTTGCTCCTTGCCAGCCTCTTCGCTCATTTCCGTAGCACATTGTGGCAATGTTGGAAATCCGGAAATGTGTGTTTGGTCCATTTCCGGATGTTCTGCTTTCTTCGCATGGGTGCGTCCTACCTCATTGCCTTGCGTCGGCTATGGATAGTATTTAGTACATTTAACCTTTTCCGATATCTCTTCTCGTTCTCTCAATATTCGACATAATCTCATTTTGACCCCATGTTTATGCCCCTATTTGACTCTTTCAATGCGGTTGTTGGCCGATATAAAAAATACGTGTCGCTTCTTTTTCGATGTTCTCTATGTCTATGCAATCTTATCAAAATCGGCGTGTTACACCTGGGTACCCTTCCTTGTAAGTCTATTAAATTTATTACAAAGGAAACAAGTCCGCCATAGTGACACAAAGAAAGTCACTTGCAAAATGAATATAACTTCTTTTGTGAGTAGAATTCTTGTGTCATTCTTTCCTTTACCCCGAAGGGGTTCTTGTACTGATTTTCTATACAACAATTCCCGTCTTACATGTAATTTTACATCTGGCTTAAAAATATTTTGATCCTTATTTACAATGAAATAACATATTTTATGACACATCTTAGGCGTAACATTCCTATTTTAAAAATTCTATCTGTAGGGTGATTCAAAATGAATGGTGCAAAAAGAAACCTTAGCTGTGACTGCTGTAATAAATTTATTGTGGAACTACCGAAGTGACATAGAAGGTAAACTCTCCAAGTTTTATTTTGGAACACTTGAGCACGCTCCATTTTCGCAATTACCAATTAGCGGCACTGATGTGCAAAATGGTCAAATGCATCAGCGACAGGGAAAAAATAACCAAAGAAAATAATAAGTGCCTCTTGCTATACTCTGCGTAATATACAAAAAGACTTGTGCTGCCACCTGACGAGTAGGTCAGCAGACGGGAGAAAGATTACGTGTTAAAGCCACACAGTGCGACCGATTTAGCTGACCAAAACGCAAAAAAACTCAAGTAAATGATCTCAAAATCTGTACTCGGTTTTTTGGTCACTGATTACGAATCTGAAGTCAGAGTTGCAAAATTTAATCCCCTTAACAACATTGTAACATTTTAGCGTATGCTTAAATGATATTTTTAAAAATGAAATATTATATTTAAAAAAAAATGACACCTGATTGGATGTAAATTGAGTAATAATTAATGAATATATTTGCAAATGCTTTGGTATATAATAACGGAATTATATTAAAATTATTTAAAAAAATATTTTTTATTAATTATAACCATAAATCAGTTTATTGTATTAAAATGTAATTACAAAAAAATCTGCTTCATCGTCAGGCAATAAAGTTACAGAAGCATCAGTGTCTTCTGATGTCTAACATTTTGAACTTGAAACACCGTTTAGTTCATCTTGTTGACTAAGTCTCATAGTTAGCAAACTAACAACTTCAGTTGACAAACCTCCCTCTCTCTCTCTCTCTCTCTCTCTGTATATATATCAGGCACACACACACACACACACATACATATACACTTATTCCATGTCTTCGAATTTCCCTTCTTTTGAGCTTAGATTTGTGGAAAACAACATTGCACTATCTTTCGCTTTCCATTTAGTCGTTTATTCTAACAGTATAACTTTCACCCACTTTTCTTCACTGGGGACGCTGCCCCCTAGGCCCCCGTGGGGGTCGCACCTCCATAGGGGAGGTTTGCCTAATTTATTGTAACCTACTCTTGGTCATACACTTTCATACCAAATTTCGTTTCTCTAGCTTCAGTGGTTTGAAAAATTGATTTTTGGGCCGCCATTTTGGATTAAAGAGGGCGACTTTTTCAAAATGTTGTACTATTTTCCTAAACCACTCGTGATGATACACCTTTATGCCAAATTTCGGTGTGCAAAATTATTTTCTTGGGTCCGCCATTTTGGATCCAAGATGGCGTCTTTGGATACATTTTGTAATATTTGTTTAACCTACTAGTGATGATGTACCGTCATACCAAATTTCAGTATCGTCATACCGTCAGTAGCTCAAGCGGTTTAGTCTGTGTATTCTATACAACAATAGGTTTTTGGGCGATCATTTTGGATCCAAGATGGCAACATTTTCAAAATTTGGGATTTTTTCCTTCACTCATTAGTGATGATGTACCTTCATACAATATGTAGTGTTTCTAACTCCAGTAGTTTGGCCTAGGAATTATGATGAATGAGTCAGTCAGTCAGTGACCATGGGGCTATATTGTATGTGGTTGTCAAAAAATTGAATAAAGAACAGAAGGGCAACTTCGGGCAGAATTTTTTGTTTTATATTGAAGAAAATACATTTGACTATAACTTAAAATAAATCTGACAGCGGAGCAACATAACTTTTTCATAATAACATCTCGTATTTTAACGCTTTCAATTAATAAAAATCAATAACAATTATTGTTTCACTAATAATTTATATTTGATAAATTATTATTTAGTAACTTTTTATATATTCTGCGTACTTTCAGACGTTGATTCCATTTTATTTGATTATGATCTGCTTCAATCTAAAGTTTTTCTACAACTTTCAACACGTGCGTCATTTACTGCCTCAGGAACACAATCGATGCCAATCGAACAAAGGTAGTTTTGCGACTCCTATTCTAGGACAGGTAAAAGGAAATAAACACTTTCGTAAGTAATTTCTGACAATTACAGATGTACTGTAACCAACCCAACGTGAAACAATCCCTAACTAGTTACCTTTTTCTGGTCTCTGAGTCAGCTTGTTTCGAATCGGCGCACTGTGCACCGCGAAATGCCATTGGCGGGAAATTATTAAGTTTCATTGGTTAAGATGTCAGTGAAGTTTTCGACTGTAATAGTCGTTATGTTTCATAAAAAATATTTAATAAATGTAATATTATTTACCTTCTATTCACAGTGAAGGCATGGGCTCACGCCCGAAACTTCATTCAACAAAACGTCACATTTTTCCTTCCTTCCTTCCTTCTATACTGGTTTATAGTCTTTTTTATTCTTCAGAAATAGATTGCTCTTTATCTCATCTTCGCCTTCTAAATTTATGTTTTCTTTTCTCTTGTATATCCATTATCGTCTGTACGAGGTAAAAAGTTCTTCTTCTTCTTTTTCTTCTTCGTTCAGTTCAATGACCTCTATCAGAAAAACGATACTGGACTGACTGCAGCCATTGAAAATTTCTGAATATATGAAGCCAGGAACCGGAGAGCACACTTAATCTCGTTTGTCCACTTCCAGTCTAAACTAATATGAACAGAATTTACGGTTTTAACTCAGTTTTTTACGCTTAATAACGCCGTGTGGCCAGTTTTTTATATATGTCTTAATTCTGGCAAAAAATGTAAATATTATTTGCAGCATTTTTTATTCTATGCGGAGTACGGTACGATATACTCTTACATGAATAACTCAGGAATTAAGACTTAAATAAAATAAAATCGGCCCACACAGCGATAAGAAGCGTATAAAACTGAGTTAGAACTGAAAATTTGGTCCACATTGGATTAAACTTGAAGTGGACAAACGAGTTTAAATTTTTGCTCTGGCGTCTATCTTTAACACTAAGTAGTCACTCCAGTATCGTTTACGTAGAGCTCGATGGTTCAGTTACGTAGATAAAAAATGACGGTTGGTTGATTAGAAACAAGGATGTCCTAATAGAGGATTTGCTTGTGGCTATCTCATGTGCAGAGAAAGAATGAAGCCAAAAAACAACTGAACATCGACCAAGGCGACGTACCTGCTAGGGTTTCGAATAGTAAATGTGAATTCAGGAAACATCAACATATTATAAAAACAGTAAAGATTGTAATAAACGATATCAAACGCAAATGTTATGATGAAATCTCAATTTCCCATGACAGTTTCGGCTCTTTCTATATTGAGTTGACCACGTACGTATAATCTATGATGATGAAATTAGTCACAAATTATTCGTTTGTTAGATTTCGTGATACGTTTCAATGTTGATATATTAAAAAACATACGTTTGTTATGATGAATTATAGAAACACAACCCGAAATGTACCTTACGTACATTCGTACACTCGGAAAACATTTTAAGAAATAACGCCAATACATCGAACCAATCAAACAGCGCGATGATTAGATAGTAACTAATAAACAAGTAACGACCAATCAGCGGTCGGGATAGCTAGAAGCTTTGGCACAGAACAACGCTTTGGTAAAACCGTAGTTACAGATTCAACCAATCGAATACTTCTAAACAGACTATTCGCAAAGAGCCAATCAGAATCGCTTATAGATATCATCAAACGAACTACTGTTTTACCGCCTATTATAAAACCTAAATAGTCTGTTTATGGCATCTACCTCCATTAATGCGATACTGGACTGACTGCAACCATTAAAAATTTCATGAATATGTGAAGCTATCGAGCGGAGAGGAAACTTAATCTCGTTTGTCCACTTCAAGTCTAAACCAATGTTAACCAAATTTTCGATTCTAACTCAGTTTTTTACGCTTGATATCGCTGTGTGGTCCAATTTTTAATTTATGTCTTAATTCTTGCAAAAAAAGTAAATATTATTTGCAATATTTTCTATTGTATGCAGAGTACGATATACTCTTACATGAATAACTCAGGAATTAAGACTTAAATCAAAAAACGGACCACACAGCGATATCAAGCGTATAAACCTGAGTTAAAACCGAAAATTTTGGTTAACATCGGATTAGACTGGAAGTGGACAAGCGAGTTTAAATATTTGCTCTTGTGACTATCTATCTTTCAACACTAAGTAGTCACTCCAGTATAGTTTACGTAAAGCTCGATGGTTTATGGCAACGGATTATAAAATAAAAGAAGTACTTTCAATCAATTAGACACAGTTGCCAAAATCATAAATAAAGAAATGTTCAAAAATAAATAAGAGATTAAATACTTTTGCCAGATTTGGTATTCTCCGTGAAGTTTCTAAAAAGAAAACATGCCGTTCTGAAAAAGACAAATCCGGGGGAGTATATAAAGTTCATCCCACAAAATGTAAACAGAATCTAACTCCACTGATACTGAATCCTTTCTTCGTAGATGTCATAATGTAGCACATTTGATAGATAGGTTAAACATCAATTAGAAACAAATGTTAATTCCAATCGATCACCTAGCATGTTCCATGCAGATTATAGCATAACTGTAGTAGGCAACAACTTGTGCTTGGCATTGCCTGATTGGATAGCGAACAACTAGAAAGCTTGTTTCCATCTGTGTTAGCCAAAAACGTTTTTGATTGGAGTAAGTGGGATAACTGGGTGGGACTAAGCTGTGACTAACCAGGACTAACCTGGGACTTAGCGTCAAGTTCTTGGCAAAACCGCATATCCTCTATTGGAAACTGAAGGCATTGACTCTGGCCGCAACTGTCGCTACTATCGAGCACTGGTAGATACATTTACAGGCATACGTGAGATCTGCTAGTTATCACTTATTATTGTTTTCTTTGGCATAACATTGTTCAAAGATATATTGTTTTCTTTGGGGCTATATGGAAGATAAGGTGTACTTACCCTCACTTCCACAGAACTAAGGTAGTTAGTAGAGGTGGGTTAAACTGTTATTTTTCAATAACTACTATAACAGTAACTATTATTTTAAAATAACCGTTTAATATTTTTTTTAGAACTGGTTTCTATGGATTCGCAACTGTCAAGAAGCAGAAAAAGCACCATTTTATGTTAACTTACCTGTAATCAGTTATGTGTGGAGTATTTGTAAACGTTAGAAAAATACCTAACCATGTATGTACATGTGCGTAGGTTTATACGAGCAAGAGACATGCACTACTGTTAAGATTAGAGTAACTCAAACTGTAGGAAACTTATTTTATAAATAATATTATCGGATATTGTACTAAGTGGGAGGGAGGGAACATTATGAAATCCAAATAATTTAAATCAGTGGCGCATGAAAGGATGGGCCCCCCGGAAATTCAGTTTCATGCGGAATTAGTATAAATTTAGGTGTTGAAATATTTAGTATACATTTCATACCGAGGACACAACCGTTACCTCTCCCAAAACCAACTTCTAGCTACGTGCCTGACTTAAATGTAAATTCTAGTTGGTCATGGCCTTTATGGATTCAATTACTTATTCATTTCGCGAATAAGTAGTACAAATATGTAATGAAAACAACATAAGCAAACTATATATAATCTACAACATTGTATGAGAGGTCATTCAGATATTTCGTAAGCATTCAGGAGGAGGGAGGGGGGTTCAAACTTTTCTTATTTTATCTTACAATGGGTGAGAGGTTCAAAGCAATGTTTTCATAAAATTCACTTTAAAACATATTATTCTAGATGTAAATATTAAAACATTTTTTGGACTTCGAATTGAATTGAGTTTTAATTATGGCCTTTAGGCATCTAACAAGACTCAGGTCGATTTTGGACTACGAAAGAATGATTAGAAATTTGACAGGTCTTACGTACACACGAGAGGGGTAAGATATATGTTTATTTTTTCTTCCAAGGGGGAGAGGGTTTAAATGACAAAAAATATGCTTACGTAATACATGAATGCTCCTAACAGGTAATCTAGCAAATTATTTAGACAATATAATATATAGTAAATAAAGGGTGTATCTTAATATTTGTGCCAAATTTCACAGAAGAATTTTTAACATCAGAAAAAAAAAAATGTTTCTTGGAAGAAATTTCGAAATATGCGTAGTTTCTGAGCTATAAGCGCTCAAATTCACGGCGGCGTCATCATCACAAATGACTTCATATCTTGAGAAATTATGGCGCAAGCGTTGTCAGCTTAGCAAATCACAATTGAAGTGTAACCCAATACAATAATTAGACAATTTCTTCTTTTGGTATCAGGAATTAATCTGTGAAGTTTGGCGTACATATTAAGACACATCCTGTATGTAATCCTACACCAATAAAAAAGATGTAAATTATTGAAATAAGGTACCACCAATTAGCTCTATATACAGATGTACAGGGGTGAATTCTTCAGACCGAAACCAGAAAAAAATAGTTTTGAAGAAATTAAAAAACGTGCTAGTTTGGAAGCTACAACGAAACGCTGCGTTGTTGCCTTAGATTAGACCCCTATGCTGTAGCTTAGTAGCCTGTCACTGATAAGCTCGGTTTGGAGTCCTTCAGGAGTATAGCCACATATTTGAGGGGAGGAAATGGGCAGTTGGGCACTAGGCGCCTGAGCGACTCCGGATCACTGGCAGGAACACGGAGGAGGGGAAAGAACAATTTAAGGGGACAGGAAATTTGATTGAATTGATGGCTTTTAGGCATCTCTGGCTCAGGTTGGGATAGGGTAGGGAGAGAATATGGTACGTAGTATACCGGGACTTACTCAAGGTACTATCCCGGCATTCGTCTGGTGAAACAGAGAAATCTTGAAACACCTCAGTCAG
>JAGDQP010045561.1:0-15561 GCA_022664845.1 Lepisma saccharinum
TTTATTTCTATTAAATGATAATACTTTACATTTACTTATGTTGACTCCAAGTTGATTAATAGCACACCAGTTTGCAATATTATCTAAGCTTTGCTGAAGTCTTATGCAGTCTCCGATAGAGTTGACTTTTGTATATATTTTAAAGTCATCTGCAAATAACAATTTTTCATTATCAGACACACAATCAGGAAGGTCATTAACAAATAAGAGGAATAACAAAGGTCCTAGGTTCGAACCTTGAGGAACTCCTGAGAGTGCAGAATATTCATATGATTTGTATTCTTTATAGACAACTGATTGCTTGCGATTTGTTAAGTACGAATAGAGGAGCCTAATCACAGTGGGTGAGAAGTGATAGTGATTTAATTTTTCTAGTAATATATTGTGATTAACCCTGTCAAATGCTTTCTCAAAGTCAATATAAATCACATCAACTTGCTTGCCTTCGTCCATCGAATTTGCTATGTAGTCCGTAACAAGTGCTAAGTTTGTTACCGTGGATTTCTGAGAAACAAAGCCATGCTGCTTAGCTGAAATAACTGGTTGAATATGATTACCAATTCTCTTGTATAAGATTTGTTCGAATACTTTTGCAAAAGCTGGTAATATTGCAATTGGCCTAAAGTCATTAATGTCTCTAGTATTATTAGATTTTGGGATAGGACAAACCAGGGCAGATTTCCATTTGTCGGGGAAAGTACATGTTTTTAGGGATAAGTTAAATGCTATCAATAGGGGATATTTAAATATATCAACACATCCCTTAACTACATATGAGGGTATACCATCAGAACCAACTGACGTTTTCGATTTTAAATTTTTGATAGCATTTTCAACTTCCTTTAGTTGAATTTGGTCAATGCACAGTGTCCCTATTTCATCATTTCTATTACTAACAGCATCACCATTAAGATTATTATATGTGTGAGAGGAGGATAGAAATACCGATTGAAAATACTGAGCGAATGCATTTCCTATCTCATCATTCCTAGATAGCTCCTGACCTTCAAATTTTAATACATTTGGCGGTAGGTGCCTTTTTTTATTTTTGATAAAATTCCACAGTTCGCTCGAGTTGGTACTAATATTATTTTCAGAATTAATTATAAAACTCTTATAAGCAATTCTAATGTCTTTCTTAATTTCCCTACGTAATCGAGCAAATTCTTGATAGAAAGGTGCTGAGTTCATGATTTTGACCCTGGATTGTTTATGATAATATGCCTTGACCTTAAGTTTTCTAATAATATCTTTGGTGAACCAACACGGATACTTTGAAACAGTACTTATTTTACGAGGAACACACCTATCAAATATTTCATAGACAATATCATAGAATTTACTCACTAAGTTATTAACATTCCGATACGCTTGTAAGAGTTCCCAATCAATAGCTTGTAGTTCCTGATACAACATCAGAAAATTTGCCTTCCTAAAATTATAATAATAAGTGTTACTTTTCTGCTTTTCTTTCTTGACCTTTCTGTTAACTATTTCTATTATTATAGCTGGGTGATGGATATCTTCCGGTACCAACGGTAACAATTCTCTATTAACTTCAACATTTTCAAGATTTGACAGAACTAGATCTAGTGTGCGATTATTATTATTGGCAACATTGTTGAATGATCTCAAATCATAAAAATTTATAAAATTATATAAATTTCTACACTTTAAAGATGCGCTTTGCTCAAAATCGAATTCGGTACCGGTTATCTCCGGTAGGTTGAAATCACCAATGAGGAGAATAGGACTGCCTTGCGGACAAGTGGATTCAATGCATGCAAATAGGTTATCATACAAATCTATACCTGAAACCGGTTCAAAATATACAACACAGATAAACATTGGTCTCCCCTTTACAGTTATTCTAGCAATCAGACACTCATATTGATCATCACAGCTATTCAATAAACACAAATTGTATTTTTCAAGAGCCGAGATAAGTACCCCTCCCCCCTTTGACTTTCCAGTTTTATTAATATTGCGATCCTGTCTTAAAACAGTATACCTATTATCAAATAATTCACTGTCATAATGAGATTCATTAGTCCATGTTTCAGTAATTGTAATTATATCGTAATTATTTGATATTACACTACAGAAAAAGTCATTTGTTTTACCGCGCAAGGATCTAGCATTCTGATTATAAAGCAGCAGCGATTTTTTTGTTTCACTAAAACCACTAGTTACATTTGGAAAATGATTGTACACTTCACTGACTTCAGTTGAGGAAATCTTACCCTTTCCCCCTTCACATTCCTTTCTTTGTCAAACTTTGTTCCTTGGGGGCTGTACCATGGTTGAGCGAGTGGTTCTCGTCATTTGTCTCTTATCGCTAGAGGTGGGGGTATCTTCACAGGTGGTTGAGAGAACTTCCTTTTGAGCATGCAGTGTTACAACCTCTGCAGTTTTGTTTTGAACTATTTGTTCACTTTGCACTAATGTTTTTTCACTTTTTTGTAGCTCTTCAAGGGTGAAAGGTCTATTATTAATGTATAGTTTATTGTACTGAAGCCTCGCACGATCACCTCTTCCACGAGCATCCTTCATGTAGTTCAATAGATGTTTCCTTGTTTCACGCACATTCGCTGAGAAATCTTCTGAAATAACAACTCTAGTTCCTTTCGCACGAAAAGCATTTTTAAGAATTTCATTTTTCTTTTTGAAGGCAGAAAATTTCACAATTATCGGTGCATTTGATCCACGTCCGAGTCGATGCGCTCTTTCAATATGTTCAGAGTTTAAATCTACATTTAGTTGTTTTGTGACAAACTCTATTACTCGTTGTTCAGATTCTTCCCAAGATTCAACTGCATTACGATTTCCAATATTACTAAAAATTAGGTTATTACGCCGTGATTGGTTTTCCAATTTATCTAAAAGCTCACAATTAATAGCTAATTGTTTCTTCAGTTCCTCATTTTCCTTCTTCACCACACTAAGTTCGTTCACTACCACTTGAAGCTGAACACTCAAATTATTTGTTACACTAGAAATGTTTGTTATTTTCTTATCCATTTCTTCCAATTTTTTGTACAAGTCATCCAATGACGTAGGGCCTGGATTAACTTCCACTCCAGAGATCACTAACAGTGCTGCAATAATCACACCAAACGAAAACATTTTGAGCATTGAAGGGAAGAATTCAAAATTTCCACAAGGTTTGCAACACTTCACTTTCACTTTAGCCACAAACCTCCCTATACGAAATCTCCAAGTAACAACATCGACACCCATCACGTCACGGTTCACTGACTTCTGGAGAGATGCTAAAACACGTCTGCACTGTGTTTGTCAACACCAGAAACGGTGTTGGACACCCCAGATGGTGTTAACCAACGCTAGAATTGGTGTTACCCAGCACTGGAATTGGTGTAGAGGTAGAGGTGTTCTATTACTCCTTTTGGGGTGGCAATAAACACCAATATTTTTTTTGAGCGTATAGTTAAAATTTGGCAACCGTATATTTATTTAAACTAATATTAATTTGCCAACGAAAGAAGAACAATGTGTTAGAAAGAGAAACAAACAGTCCGAATTCTCTTCGCTTGTTTTGAATAAAGTCGCTGTTGGACAAACAAGAAGAAGAAGAAACCTGCATTTGTTTTTCTTTGTATTAGAACACTGTGTTTTTTTTAAATCACAAAAGAAATCCAGGTGGTATATCATAAGGGAAGAAGAAAAGAAAAATTTCCCATTTGTTGTTTTTCTTGTTGCAGAGAGAGAGAAACATATGGAAAGGGATAGCAATCTTTTCCTCTTTGTTCTTTTAATTATAATTTATATTTTCTAAAAGAAATTAATATCTATGCAAAAAAAAAGAAAGTATTTTAATAAAAACCAGGAATTTCCATAGTAGAAGAGCGACATTTCACAAAAGTGGTTTATTTGAAAGTGTGAATACCATACTCTATGTCAGCGTTTCTCAACCTTTTTCATCCAGCGACCCCCTTTCACCATGCCTCCTAGTGAGCGACCCCCTTTCACCATGCTTTCCAGCCAGCGACCCACAATTATTTTATTTTGTATCTTATTTGCTTTTCATTTCAAAACATAACAGTTTAATTCCTTAGTTATAATAAATATCCTAATATTTATATTATCCAAAACTATTCAGCAAACTAATATTATTTTTAGTAATTATTAAAAACAGCAAGCAAAATAGAATACTTTCTTTGAAATTTATTAGTTTTAACCTACAACACACTAGTTAAATTTATTTTTTCACCTTACCTCGCGACCTTCCCCCCTTGCACACATGGGTCGCGACCCCAGGTTCAGAAAACCGTGCTCTATGTGATCAAAGTATTCGGATCTAAAATATAACCAGATTGTCCACTAGGCATTTCCCTATATATTGAACGTTACAAGTGCTGTTGACTATCTCTTTATCAAAGTCTGCATACCACTGTTGGCGAGAACGTATAATTTTCGTGACGTAATCTAGACCACACGAGAGTAACCACTTAAAATTGAGTAAGCTAGATGCAAAACTTTTCTTGTAGTTCCTAACAGACCGAAATCGTTCAAAACTAATACATGCATTATCTGAGTCTATTCATTTTTTTAAAAAAATAATAATTTCGATGTATCTCGAATAATGTAATTGTATTCCTGGCTTTGGTAGATTTTCAGATGACAATAACAGTTTATTGATGATCCTTTTCTGTACAGGTGCGTCGGATTATGTTACACATGAAATTATTGCTTGTTTTTTTCTCACCAAGCAACGTACAGAACATGACAAAAGTGTTTTATTTGGTACGCCCATGAATAATAATTTTGTGTCTAAAACCTTGACAAAAAATAAATTGAAATGTGCTGTACAAATCATTATACATTCAGCGTGTACACTCAAGTGTAGCCACCTTTGTGTAACAACTTGGACGAATCATGTGAGTCAGGTTGGCCAGTAAGACCATGGTAAGGAGACGTTTAGACGCATACGACAGTCATTTCCGAAGTTCTACGTACTTTCAACATTGCTTAATCCACCGTGAATACATGGAAAACTTTCACATTAGCCTCAAATGCCGTACGTGGTTTCAGGCAGCGCCTCCAAGGTTCTGAGTTCAAATCCCTGTTATGGCATGGATGTTTTTGAATTTTAAGAGCTTAACAGTAAATAGAATCATGATGGGCTGAAGTCATTCCTAAAATGGCCCCAAAATACATATTAACAAAGTTTTATGTACGAACCTTAGACAGTGCAGTAGTTGTAACAGCGGCGTCTGGATAGAACTGCTCGTGATTACAGAAAAGCGACATGGATTCGAATCACGGAGGAGTTAGAAGACGCATATCTGGTAGGTCAGTGTTCCAGTGTTCTTTAACTTCTATGGAATGTTAGTGTAGAAGACTCACCAGTGTCTCAGCTAACATCATAGCACTTAAAAACACAGCGCCTTATCTGGTCTCGTGAATACTGTAATAGTGTAGTGGGCCCATGAAGGCTGAAATTAATGCGGGGTAATCCAATGACTCGCGATACCAGCTATTTAGGGCCGATGGTAGGATTCGGGTATGGCGTAAAAGGTAATGGTAAAAGCTATCCGCTGTGAGATGATCACGGAGAATGTGTAGGTAGCACTCCACATATATTCTCGGTCTACGATACGAACTGAGGTGGTGTGGTCAGTTTCACGTTAGACCGTAAAAGTACATGGACTCCAGTTGGGTGTCAGTGCATGAACTTTATTATATTTAAGAGTAGGCGCACTTAAATTTTGTAGAAATACTTAGGGCACCGTTGTTCCATTTTGAGATTTTTATATTGACTAAATGAATTTTGTATGAGAATAAATCAAGAAGTTTATAATATAAGAACATTGAAAATGCTGATAAGAACATTGATGGTGTTAGTAATGTATTAGTAGAGTTGGTAGGCTCTAATAATTTCATATTTTTTAATTTGTGACATTTTAAAAACGTTTAGAAATTGTTCAGGAAAGAATGTTGATAAAGGTTTTCTTTTATAGGCACTTAAGGATGAATAATATGATATGTACACGTTAATCAAGAGATGGTAATATTTAATCTGTACCAATCTACCTCTGCACGGGACAAATTGATACAATTTGGAAGCCTTCTTTAAAAATTAAATTACTTAAGGTAGGAAAGGTTAGCAAAACAGCTTTGTGCTATAAAATTAGGCAAAAGGATCATACTTTAAATGGAAAATGGAAGGATATTGGAGTAGCTGATAACACGCCTTAAAATCTTCATTTTGTAAAAAATCGTAGCAATGTGTCCCCCTTTTACTAGGTCTATGGTTACTGATGGTCTACTTCTTACAGTCACAGAAAGAATACTCCGCTTCTCGTAGCGGCGAAAAGTAATAATATTAGCCTGTTTCAATGCACACTCTTTATTTTATCTTCACACACCGCGTGCCTTCCATGTAACGTTATGATATTTATCTCCTTGATCCATTTCTCTTTTCGTCTACAATTCTGACTGGCGGAAACCGACCACAAGATGGAGTTACTCTCACCTCAAGTCGGCCACTCGTTTACCCACAAATGCAGCCAATGTTTTACCTCTTGCTTCTCAACTGCCTCATAACTGGTTAGAAACTATGGCCAAAGTTGTTAATTGTTATGAAAACGAATAGTTTCCCCTCCTCAGTCGCCATAGCATTCGCAAAAGACTTCGAAGAATAAGAACGGTGGAGAGATATTTACATGCAAAACAATTAATAATGAGTTCTGTGTTGACTTCATTCATTTAAAGTTTTCCCAGATTCTTATTTTTTTCCATCTTCCTCTTCACCTGATTCAGCCACAAAAACAGAAAAAGAAAGAGAGAGAAAAAACGCCTCCATTCTTTTTCTACCTCGAAGAAATGTTTCCCTCCTCCCAGTCGATGACCTTCCTCCACGGGGCCCAGATGAAAAGGTGAAATTAAATTTGTAATTAAATTCAGAAAGAGAGCGATAAATCAAATTAATACCCCGTCCCGTGTCGATTGGCGGGAGCTACTTTCTGCACCACAACGCGTTATGTTAAAATTAATATAAAGTTTTAAATTAATGGCAATTAACAAAGCGAAGTTCGCGAACAGCACTAGAAGGAAACTAACAGGGCGGGCGAGAGGGAGGAGGTAAGGAGAATGAAGAAGAGGAAGAAGAAGGCAGGTTGCTTCCATTGATTTTCCGTGGAGCTGGAACATTTTCTTCCAGAAGATGAACCATTAGCTTACGACGCAATTTAAAGAGATGTTACCGCTCTCCTCTTACGGGGATTGCGAAACGTGAATGCATTTAGAACAGCTTTAGTTATATTAATGGTGTTGATTTCTTGCCCCCCACCCCCACCTCTTCTGCGTTTTCTTCTTCTTCTTGTTTTATCACACTCTGAAACCAAAGTTTTGTGGTTTCCATCTATTTTCCAAATTTTGGCGTGATTAAAAGTACGAAAAAACACAAGGGAACAGGCAAATCGAATAAGCAGTACATTTTGTGAAAGGTGAAATTTTTCTTCCGTTATCAAACCCCTGCTCACTGGCGACCCGGTCACAAGCGACTCTTTAAACGCACTGCTGTTCTTTTTTAATTTTAATTTAACCTTGTTAGACTTTCTAGAGTTTGTAGCCTCACTGTAAAATATAAAACAGACGTTACACTTATTTTCTTATTTATTTTATTCGTTTGTGTTCAGAAAGTATAAGTGATGTGTAAGAAGTGTGGCGAGTGTCTAGTTCTTCTTGCACATTTACAGCCAGTTGGGCAGAACCATCGCGCTCTACGTAACGATACTGGAGTGCTTAGTGTCGAAAGATAGACGCCAGAGCAAGTATTGAAACTTCTCTTTCCACTTCCAATTTAGTCCAATGTGAACCCAATTTTCAGTTCTAACTCACTTTTGTACGCTTCTTATCGCTGTGCGGTCCGTTCTTTAATTTGTCTTAATTCCTGAGTTATTCATATAATAGTATAACGTACTCTAAATGTAATAGAAAATATTGCAAATAATATTTACGTTTTCTTGCAAGAATTAAGACATAAAATTAAAAAAAAAAATGATCCACACAGGGATATCAAGCATAAGAGACAGAGTTAGAACCGAAAATTTAGCCCATATTTGTTTAGACTGGAAGTGGACAAACGAGATTAAGTGTCCTCTCCGCTCCCTGGCTTCATATATTCATAAAATTTTCAATGGCAGCAGTCAGTCCAGTGTCGCTTTTATATAGAGGTCATTGGTATATATAGAAAGGAAAATCTGGTGAGTGCGCAACTCTCACGCGCGTGATACGTCACACGAACTGTACAAATAAAGGCTGATTTTCGTGCACGCTTGAGTTGCATGCTTTACTTGCGATTTGGGTGAATAGCCAATTGAAACACACCTTTCTCTTCTACTTCGCCACAACGCTGACGGGCGGCTCTGCAACGAGATTAGAGTAGGCCTCATCTCCAGTATACTGGATATTCTATCAGACACCATTTTTATGGTATAAGTAAATGTTTTTTTAATCATTATTTTTTTCTGTTCGAAAATTCGAAGCACGAAAAACTCGATTTTCTTTTCATGGCAGCCAGTTTATGGTAGACCGTATATAGAATACCCAGTACTTACATATAATGGAGGATATTAAAATGTTTTGCGCAACTGCCCCTTAGTCTTTCTGGTTATTTTCTCATACCAAGATGTTTTATTAGAAGAATTTGCCCTTTCACCGAGAATGAAGCCTGACGTCACAACTTAGTCCCGCTCAGTGTGCCTACTTACTCCAATCAAAAACAATGTTTTTGTGTGACAAAAATGGCGAGATCTGTAGTTCTTGCTAACCAATAAGGCACCTCGTCTAGGTCGATGCTCAATTGTCTCTTGGCTTCACTCTTTCGCTGGCCATGAAGTAGCTATAGGCAAATCCTCTAATAAAAACATCCTTGTTCTGTACACTTTTGTTTATATGTCTTCATAAGAACCGAATTAATCATTTATTCACAGAGTTTCTTCAACGTAAAATGAGAAAAAGGACGGATGTGTTATATTCAAAGGTCAGCTAGTTAAAACAATAGACTGTACGCATATCATCTAAGGCAGACTTTACTTGCAGGCGCTCTCCGCGTGCTTTGCTTGCGATTTCTATGAGTAGCCAATAGAAACTCTTGTTACACGTAGAACACATACTTAAACAGGTGTTTCAATTGGCTACTCACCCAAATCGCAAGCAACGCACGCCTGCATGAAAAGCTAGCCTAAGGGTTGATTTTCATGCCAGCTTGCGTTGTTTGCGATCTGGGTGAATAGCAAATTGGAATACGTGTTACACGTATAACAAGTAATAGGGGGCCTTAAAAGTGAGTCGCTATTACATTTTCCCCCTAGAATAAACGGTTACAAAGTTATCACCGGTTTTAATGTTTTAAATTTCAACTCTTTAATAGGTTTTTTTAATCGAGTTTTTTTTTTTTCATTTCAGGGTGAGGCAGAAGCCTGGAAACACTCTAGTAAGTCGAAAATGACTATAGAGAGTTAAATCAAATATTGGATATCGACGATTGAAGGACGGGCTTCATGCTGGGCATCTGGAAATATTATGCGAGCGGATCGAGATTGTGCTGCTGAGTCGTGGTCGCAGATCAGGGTAATTGAAGCTGAGTTCAGTCCGTCATCCTCAAAAGAAGACAGAGAACACGCAACCGTGTTGAGATATTGAAGAAATTTGAGGAAGCCAGATTTGTGCGCGACAGGAAACGCAGTGGACGATCAAGGGACGCGACAGGCGAGAACACGGTAAGAGCACTTCTGGCAACATTGTGAAGAGCTGGCGATAGCAGATGTCAGTCAGAGGTGCATGTGCATATTACGGGTTCTTGTGAAAACAAATGGCATAATGTAAGTTACAAATGCAAAAACACTTAAGTACCCACATAGCAAAATGACGTCCCAGGGATGTACGACGGATCTCCTGGCAGGATATCGGGATGTCCGTGGGACGTCCTGTTTCGGTCCCGTTTACATCCACGGGACGTCCGTGGGACCTCCAAATGTCCGCCCCGGGATCATCCCTGGGACGTACTTTTGGGATCATTTTAGGACAAAGATGGGACTATAATGGGATAATTTATTGTATGTAAAATAATTAATATTGAAGGCTATTTGTACCACTAAATAGAATTAACGTGGCTCTATAGTTGCTACCGATAATACCAGATGCCAGCAAAAGCGTTCTATTTCCTCCCTGTCCTTTTTTTGCATCCTGGTTAGCCAGGCTTCGATCTTAAAATTTTCACCCTTCAAAACTTTAAGAGCAAAGCCTGGGCAATCCAGATGCAAAAGAAGGGCACGGAGGAAATAGAACGCTTTTGCTGGCATCTGGTATTATCGGTAGCAACTACAGAGCCACGTTAATTCTATTTAGTGATACAAATAGCCTTCAATATTAATAGCACCTATATAGAGCAACGTGAAGTAATTGTATACAGTTGTTATAATTATATTGTTTTAACAATAACTTTTAATTATTTCATGCAATATATAATTGCTAAAAGTAGAGTTCAATTAAGTTTTACTATGATTTTACTGAAATTTCTGATTTTGTTAGTATTTCCCTGACCGACAAAATGAACATCCATACAACTATATTACATTTATTAATAAATGTAACTGAAATGCTGGCAGTTAATGAGAAGTCTTACCAACTAGTCAAGAAATAACGAAGCACTTTGGAAAATAAGTTCACAAGATCACAGAACCACACTAGACACATACTATTTACTAATTTTTGAAACACTATTTACAATTTTGTTTCTGCATAAAACACCATGACTACTCTGAAATCTTGCGAAATTTCCCTGACTGTTTCAGGATTTCTCGCCCTGTCGCTCGCCATCCTGTTAATATGAAAAATTTGAAGTTTTTTTTTTTTTACATTGAAACGATAAGAAATTAATTAATATTTATCAATTTTATTTGTGTAAACCGAATTTACGTGCAGTGCTCTTTAATGTGTTCCAAAATTCATAATATTTGATTTACGAATATCTATCTGCACACAGACGAAACTTAATACATATGCATTTAAACAAAAGTAGAAAAGATTCCTTTGAGTAGTGGTTCTCTTAATCAAAAATCAGAGAGAGCTACCCATATACTGTTTGACATATGAAGAAATACATAAAATAAACATACTTAATTACACCATTTAAGAACCACCTATTATATTTTCATCTTAATTCTTAATCCGCCAAGCAATTCTTCTTAAAACTCCGTGCGATTCATAAAGCAACTTTTGCACAAAACAAATACTTAATACAACGAATAATATCTCTTTTAATCAACTTTTCTTATTACAACAGTCCATAGATTATGTCTATTAGGAACGAACGTATTTATTTTTAACGGTGATTTTTTTATTTGTAAACGATTAATTATCAAATCTTTTCTTTTGCACGAATATCCTGAATTTGAACAGTGCAAAAAGAACTGACATTTTTTAACCATCTAAAAAGTAATAAAAAACGAACTCTCTCACAATTCACCAAGTAGAAACACTATGTTGATAATAATAATGCTTAGACCTTCGCGTTTAATAACGCATTACATTTCACAAATTTCGTTTCACGTCACAGTCTCCGCACTACACTCTACAGTGACTGGTTTACTAGTCACTCTACAGTGACAGTACCTCATCCACCGCACTCCCCGAATTTCGCCCCATGTGTGTTGATTCATTGAATTGTTATTAACGTCTCAAACGAGCTTCTAAAGACGCGGCCTACGTTTTTGTGGTCCCCGAAGTACTTCGTTGAATGGACTCCGATAGAAATTTTACCCGTGACCACGGAAGAAGAAGCGGGCGCGCTAGCCTCACCCGAGTGACTTCTTACTGTTCCCAAAACTTGAAAACACTTGACTAAAAATTTTCGTCGAATGAGGATGTCTTTAAGGCTGATAACGACTATTTTGCGTACACTAACTCTACTTTTCGGTTGAGATGAAAAAATTGTAAATTCGCAGGACCAAGTATATAGACCTCAATGGAGACTTGGAAAATAACCACCTTTTTTACAAGCAACGCTCTAGATAAGTTGAACTTTTCTTCGGAAAATAAGCAATGATTTACATCCAAAACAACTTCCTTAACACCCACGATAGATTAGAGGCACAATAAAAATAATAGTCAAACCTCTAGTACTTTTATTTATTAATACAAAAATACATCATCATTATCTTAAGTATAAAAAGCATTATACAACATGAAATTATTAATTTTCCATCTAAAATACAAAATACTTATATATTAAGTAATATGTAACTTGGACTAGAAAAAGGTGATTAACGAGTGAAAATCAGGTTTGTCAGAAAACAACTGTTACACTAAAAGCATCTTCTTTGTTTTTAAGACTATGAAACTTATTGATAGTTCATTGATGAGTTCCTTCTCTTTAAACCAATGAATGGCAACATGGGAAAGGTAACCAAAGGGTTTTGTCACTAAATCTCGAATGGTATTTCTTTAACATCAGAAGACTAGTAACTGATTTTTACAAAGCATATGAACTGGTTCCATAACAGAAGAAAGAGTCGATATGAGGGGTAAAAGTGTAACCCAATTCTATACTATTTGCCCTTAAACTTGAGCACTGAGTTTCTGACTTGCGGCTTTTAATGAACGTACAATTCCTCATTTCCTTTTCTGTTTTGTTTTGATGTCCATCTTTCGGTGCTAATTGTGAAGCAGTAACTGGAACTAGACCTAGAACCAGTATTTTTTTTTATACAAATTACCTACAACACACACTTTATATCTTAACACACTTCACCACGGTTTCACAGCAAGCCTACAGTCTGCACATTACCAGCACGTTGAGAACGTTCTTTGGCGTGTCTTAACCAGTTTTTGATAACAACAGCTATGTCCTGATTCGTGGCAGCTTGTTGGTGTTCTCTCTCAGTGTCTATAATAAAAAAAAAAGTCCATGATTCAAAATATGATCATAACAACTTATGACATAACTCGAAGGGAAGGTTTATCCATTTCAGTATGTGGATGTACAGGGAAGAAACAGGAAAATTACAAAATAACGCACAAAATAAAGAATTTATCGCTATGCGACTTAATACTATCATACCAAAAACATAAAACGAGTAATGGGCAATGAGCACAAGTAACAACAGAAATAAAGAGCGGGAACAAACCGAAAGCGGTCTAATCAACCCTTGACAAGTTATTCGAAATAAGAACAGTGTTACCAGATGGGTCAAGACGGAAGCACAAATTTAAGGAAATTAAGCACGAATGTCTCATTCAGTATCGAAAAAATGTCATGACGTAATAGTTGGCTCCGAGAGTGGAAAATGTAGATTTACGGGTGTACAAAATTTACAGGTGGAATAGAATGTTAACAGCACTTTCGCATATGCCCACCTCCTGCGGCTGACACCGTCCAGCTCCCTTCGGACGCACCGTGCCCCTCTTACACACCTCGCTCCTACCCTGGTTTGTTTATATACATCCTAGCTTTCAGTAGCCTTTCAAGTAATCATTAATAATAAATATGGACATATAAAATATATTTTGAAAGAAAAAAGAAACAAGCTCCTCCCCCCCCCCCCCGCCGGGATTCGAACCAGGATTTTTGATTAAGCCAACGTCTTACCACTGTACCACGCTAGGACCTAGCAAACAGTGGTTTCACTGCTGTATCTTACATCACATGTAGCCAATTATTGTCATAACAATTTTTTCGATACTGAAATGAGACATTCTAAAGTAACCACTAATGTTCAATGTTGCTAAAATATAAATTTAATGAAGACTTGTACTTGTGAATGAAGGATGATTCTTTGGTTTCTCTGCCTCTTTTGGTTTTATCTGAACTCAAAGAAATAACTTATTTGAGTATTTCTTAAAATGAGTGACAAACCTCATAATCTCTGGTAGTTTTTTTTTTTTTTTTTTTTTTGTACTGTCGAATGTGTTCTTTGATTCTGGTGTTACTGTTGCGTTTGTTTTGACCTATGTAGGTAGCATCGCTGTGACATTGACCTTGATTAAAAAATCGGGTATTTATCATATTTCTACAGGTCAAACCAAACGCAATATTAACACCAGAAACGAAAATCACATTTGAACTTGGTTTAATTACATTTTCCTAAAAATCATTAAAATACTTAGATCGAGAAGAATTCTCTTGTCAAAGCTTGTTATGTTGTAGCGAAATCTAAGAAAAACATTCTCCAACGATTTATTGTTTTGATGGTAAATATGTAATTACAAAAAAAGTATTTATAATACAGTGGACCATAATGTATTACTAACCTGAGACAACAGTACACAAATGAAGACAGTTGAACACCAGTTTCCCTCTCGCTCCACACCAACTGAATTGCTGAGCAACTTTATTTGATAAAACTGTTTTGCATATGTTCACGGTGATAGTTTCCAAATTATATCCACCCAGTTTGCGAAGTTCCTTCACCTGAAATGAAAACCGAAATAACTATAAAAAAACAGTGAGCAGTGGCACTGTTTATGATAATAAAATGTTTAATAGTCGGTAATTTATGACACATGAGGAAGGAAGAGTTTTAAACGACTATACAGTCGAGTCTCTGTAGTCCAACACGTCGCCAGTCCAGCAAATCAAGCTTTTGGCCGAGGTGGCTAGTGACAAACATTTCTGAAATTACTTATAACTGCGCAGCGAGGAAAATACAGTAAAAAGTATTCACCTACCAGATTCCTCGAAATAGAAAGCACTATGCGATAGCTTTCAAAAGTACACTACTTTCTTCGTCGGTCGCAAGGATTAAACAGTGTCACATAAATTTAGACAGTGGCACTTTGGATCATGGTTGGTTTGACATAATTGTGTTTCTTATAGATATGTCAAACAGGACAACGTGTTTCAGTAGCAAATACCTTTTAGTGATTTTAGTACTATCGTTTTACTCGTGCTTTTAGTGATGTGATTTTAGGCATTTCCTTTCACCATGTTTAACCATCCTTGCGACCGACGAAGAAAGTAGTGTACCTTTGAGCGCCATCGCATAGAGCTTCTTATTTCGAGGAATCTAGTAGGGGAGTACTTTTTCATTATTTCTGAAATTCCCTGACGTATCTCAAGAGTATACATGAGTAACAATCGTGATTAAAAAGTTCTCACAAGTGATATAAACACAAAACACCGAAGCAGCTGGGTGGTCGAGCGGTCTGCGGCGGTAGACCATCAGCACGAAGGTCCCGGCAGGGGCATGGGTGTGTGTGTATTTTAACAGCTAAAGGCGAATCGTGACGGGGCAAAGTCCAAAGTTACTAGACTGGCCCATATAAAAATAAAGTTTTACAAAACACCGAAATATGTATATAAGAGCATATGTACATATAATGGGTGACTGAAAAGTTTAACTATCAAAAAATTTGGGGTTGAAAATGTAAAGATAGTACGAACAAGATTAGGGTAGCAAACCTCATTCATTCGGAGACAACGCTGACATACGTATTTTCACATGGAAATAACTTCACGGACACACATTACAAACAACGAAGTTACCATTCCCCCCCTCGAATTTTCCCAGGTTAAAAACACAACGTATTATTTTG
>JAGDQP010045562.1:0-15560 GCA_022664845.1 Lepisma saccharinum
AAAAGTTGAATCTGAAGAGTACAGAGATGTTCAAAATGTTCAATTTCAATGTCAAAAAGTGCTTGATGTTCGCGGCATAGTATGAGGGTTGTGCAACGACAATCAATTTTCGGAGTCAAATATTTCTCGTCTTACAGACTAATTCGACCACATCTTCTCTTTAACATGTTCTCATATAATTGTTCCTTGTTTGTTGGCCTCAGATACGAATTCTCAAGGCCTTTGATTTCGAAAAAGACCATTAATGTGGTTTTCAGTCCTCTAATAATTCTCGTCCTTTAGGGAAAAGACAAAAGCAATTTAAAATACGCTTTCAAGACATTCATCACATTATTTCTTTTAAATCATTTAGTTTCCAATACACTTTTCCTCAAAATTTGATAATTGCTCTTTGCTCCATTTTCAATTTTCTGACGGTAGGCACAGAACTTATGTTACGATTTCCTTTACAACTCACGAACTACTGATTATCTTGCATTTTTTTTTAAATAGTGCCTACTGGTGGGTCCAAGCCTATACTATTTTGATCAATTACGTTAATAGTAAATATGAACTTCACTCAGTCTCATTGTTTAATTGACACTTATTATTGCATAGCTATTTCGCATATAATACAGCAAAATTTTATTAAAACTATCAATTAACTTCAGTCATGTATTGATATAATAATACGTAAATACTATTTGCAATGTGTATGTGCATATATTTTAATATACAATTAAAATGTAACTATTCCTTTCATCCATACTTCAAATACTGTTCCCAATCAAAGTATACCAATACTGTTGCACTTATAAGTATGATTCATGTTGAATCATTTCGACAATGAAACTTGAATATTACTTAAGGATATTAATAAATTCCAAACACGTTTGAGCTCAGATCTGTTTTTCAAGAAATGTATGGTGCTTTCATTATCTTTTAGTGACACCAGAGCTTATTTAACTAGATGTCGCTAGAATGTTTAGATAAGATCTTGTAGACGAATAATATTCATTTAGTAAAAAAGTTTAGATGAACTACAACAATCAAGAAAGTGATTGACGTCATAAAAGACTCTTAATCACGAATGAACACTAACAGGCGTATTCAGAAAGTTTTTTGGAGTGACTAGTGCTGTACTTACGAGTGACTACCAATGTTAAAAGATTGTTAATCACTCGTTAGCACAGCACTAGTCACTTGATTTTTTTCTGAATATGGCTGATAATGATTAAGCAGCCATCTTCGGTTCTTATGAATTATATAGTGAACCTTTTTACATTGACTTAGTCCAAACATGCATTTGGACACTTGCCATGTCTATAACGACGCTTAACAACACTGCCTTTAGTTAGGCAATGAAAGGATACTGCCAGCCGTTTCCGGATACAATTCAGCTGGTGCGTATGTAGGTTACTTACATTATACTTATGTAGATGATGATTTCGGCAATATTTTATTATATTTTAACTTAGTAATCCATCAAATAGCATTTAAAGAGAGATCTACAGATTAATGTGGAATGTTAACTAGTTACCTCTATTAGACTAACAGGAAACTAAACCCAAGACTTTTAATTATGAGATCATCAATGTTTAGAAATGACAAGTTACAAAGAAACCTACTATCCTTGCGAATTATATAAAAGATAAAAACGTAATCGCTAGGAATCCCATAAGTCAATGGTTAAATGATACTGAAAAATAAATTTTCCTTATAATTAAGTTTCAGTACAAGTAAGAATCTAAAGAGAAGTAATATCTCTAGCATTATTTATGTAAGTTTATGAAAGTAAGCAAAAGCTACGCTGAAATTCGCTTTAGAGAATGCTATTTCAATACATCGTAAAACATGCCACATGCTTGTATGGTCACAAGTAGCAATAGCAACACAAACATCAAGTTGTCATCTTTAAAATGCTGAAATTAGTAAACTATTAAAATAAAAGTTATGTTAAATGGAAAGGCGCTGCAACCTGTTGAAGTTACCATAGTAACAGTATAAACGTTTGCTGATATACTGAAAATTAATCAAGGGTTCTAAATTTTTGTTAATTACATGCCTAGTCAGAATGATGCATTATCACCATGGACTCGAGTATTATAAACCGCAAAAGTACGAAATAATTCATTATTATTCACTTCAGAAATGTTTAAAGTAAAAATGAGAACAACAAAAGGCTGTTTTTTTATATCGAGAGAAAAGAATCGTACCCATAGATCATTAAGTAATAAAGTGGAACACTTTTTCTTTTGGAATGAAGACAAAAATATTCCGAAATGAAATATTTCTTGTTCCATCCTTCTATTATGTTATTGTGAACTACATTCAACTAAATAGAGTAAAAGTTTACAGTAGCAGATATTAAACAAGACACATTTGTTATTATCAATTTTTTAAATAAATAATAATCACGTTAGCTACATCCAGTAATTAGAACTTAGCTTAAAATTAACCTCTCAATATCTGATTGTTCCTGAATGGAATCTTATAGCCAAACATTTTTGCTTCTAATTTAGTTTTGTTTAGTAATTTTAAACATAAGCTGAAATAAATGCTTTAAATTTTTACTTCTAAACAATATTTTGAACTTTTTAAAAAACTGTGTTTGCTTAAAAATATTTTTGAGAAATCCGCAAGTATTAGCAAATAAGGTGATAGTTAATGTCAGTCAATTAATGAAATATATGTATTTTACAGTATCGATTATTTTATTTTTCAGTATTTTGGTTGCTTGATATTTAGTTAATGTCTGAATGGAACATAAGTACGGTAATATTGAATAGCGAGAAAATTATTTCTCTAAATTGTTATATTACTTTAAAGTGGCATTTTATCTGTCGATTTATGCTGTTATTTTATATGAAACTACGGAAGGGAAATCTGCTTTACCTCTGTGTTGTTTGTGAGTTTTCACAAGCCCTAAAAGTTTAAGTCAATTACAAGAAATCGTGACAAATACATGTAGAATAGTAAACCTATTCTTCAACTTGAATTAAAGAGCTCAATTAGCGTGAGAGACGACCAATACAAACAGTCAATTAGGATGTAATTATTATTTCTCTGGAATAACAACCATATTCTTACTGACTGTGTCGGGTTGTCGCCTTTATTACTGAGCCCTTCAATGGTAAAATTAATGGAATACTCCTAGCGGGCAGCGCAGTTTATTACAATGGAAAGAGATACAAGGGTTCAGAGAAATAACAATAAAACATGATAAAAGGATTTATGTTAGAAAGGGAAACTCTTAAAGAAGACAGTCCTCAAAACCACAGGTAGTCAATGGAAATGATTTGGTTCTAAGGAAATCTTTGCTGCACTGACAGTGAGATAGGCTTTCTAATGAAATAAGCTGCCTCAAACGGGGAAGAAATTATGGGATATGGAATGGCCAGAACACCACACCATGCGAAGACTAAAGAAAAATGTTACCATTACCTTACATTATGTGGAGAAGAGATGACTGGTAACGTACAAAGATGTTGGAAACGTCAAAAAATAACACAAATAAAAATGGTCTATCACGAAGCACTTGGAATTCAATCATTATCTTTCACACACTAATCACAAAGATCACTTCATTTCAAAAGAAAAAAAAATCAAGATGTTTCACTTTGGTGGCGACTCAAGAAAAAATAATGATTTTCTTACAAAAAAAATGATGATATGAATTAACGGTGTAACATCTAGCAAACAACAGATGATTCATTTTGTTTAAGGAATTAACTATAATTTCTCTCCATGCATCTTTAGTTATTTTTTTATAAACTGATTTCAGGTTGTCCATCTTAGTTGCCCTCTTCACCTTCAAGCGCGCCATTTTCTGAGATGGAGGGAGATAAGATGAGTGGCCTTGATACAGGGCGTTGGCTGAAATCCAATCCCATTGCTCGACTAGTTCGAAGGCCTGTAAGATATCACCACACTTCAGCACTTGAAGTGCAGAAATATATTTTTTTTTATATATTAGAAACTAAGCACTATTTTAACATATAAAATAAGAAAGTTGCGTGTTCTTTTACTATTCTGAGAGTTTAAAAAATCTGAGTGATAAATGAAAGCGAAAACAGCAAAAGAAAATCAATTAGATATATTGATCACCAAAGTAATAAGGTCTTAAAGATTAAAATTAGCTTATTTTCTTTAATATCCAATGTTTCTCTTTTCCACAATGTTAAACGAAGAAGTTAATCTGGATTCTTGTAGCTAAATCAAAACACAGCACTGAATCACCCTAGCAGGTTATACTTTATTGATCAAACGTAACACAGCCATCTTAACCGTACATAACAATTATTGTACATAGTCCTGGGAACGTAAGATAAAATGCGAAGATCATACTACATTAATGTACTGAAATTATATAAGACATTGACTATACACACTATCTCCACATTTAATTATTGGCACTAATTAACGTACCGGCAGATTAACAGTAATTCTTCTGCTAGAATTCACTTTAAACATATCAGTGTACAACTTTATTTACCATTATAAATAACTAAATCGAAGATATCTTCGGAACGAATAACAACGGAAACACACCATGGGATACACAAAACAATAATTTGCCCATTGCTTCCATATCCCTATTTTGTGATTGCTGGAAACCAAATATAGATTTGGAAGCAATGGATAATAATTACTGTTTTTAGAAAACAATCCCCCCAGTTTAATAAGGAGAGTTTACATTCGTTATCGAGATGTCTTCGATTTAATTGTTTATAGTGGTAGTGCCAACAATTATATGTAGTATTCTGTTATTGTTTTAAAAAACGAACAAATATATTTGTGGAAATAGAGTGCATAGTCAAAGTCTTATATTTTTTCAGTGCGTTCAAGTATTTTGGTATTCTCTAATATATAGATCTTAGATTCCCAGGATGCATGTAATAAATGTTACGTATGATTAGGTTAGCTGCGTTAAGTTTGAGCAATAAAGTATGACATAACCTGATTCAGTACTGCGCTTTTATTTAGCCACAAACATTTAGATTGCCCTTTTCTTTTAATTATTTTCATTCATCATGAATGGTTTGCAGTAATAATTTGCCCATTGATTTTAAATCCTTATTTCGTCTTTCCAGAATATTTTAAAAAGAATATGCTAGTAACTGGTACTTGCTATTTGTGTATTGGAAAGAGATTCAACTTATTTTTGCTAAGGACAAAAGAAATTTTCGGAAAACAAAAGAACCCATAAAACAAAGTTAAATGGAATGGTAATTTAAGTATCTAATATTTTAATATAACATCATAAGAAAATTAAAAGCAAAATACTGTAAAACACAGTATATAAGCAATGATAATGCTAGATTACATTCAATGTTTGCTTTCACTTTTAGCTACATATTTGATCCTCAATGTGTAATCGAATTATTATCTATTTAAGCTGCATTTTAAATCTGTTTCCTAAATTTATATAATATTTCCCACGAGACCGGAAAAACGAATTTCAATAACTTATGGAAATTCTTTAAAAGTAGAAGTTCAGATTTTAACAAGAACATTATTCAAAAGTCACGCTTGAAATAACATCAAATGTTTACAAATATCTATGCTCATAAGATGGAATAGTTTGTTTTAATTCTTCAGTTTATATTTTCATATATAAACTAAATACACTCCTTTACTATGTATTTCTGAAATATAAAACTGTAAACAATATGAAATAACTTCTTTACATTGCATAGTGATCCAGAACCCTCTAATATTGCGACAGAAATCATATTTCGAAGTTGAAAAACATGTGTGACGGTGTCCAGATTTGTAAAGAAGAATAACTAGACAACTCAAAACTACCTGACTTGTGATCTTTCTCATCCAGTTAGTCATATAGCAACCCTTGAAGTGTGAATATAATAGTGCATATTTGGGTTTAATAAAATTGCAATTTTTGATAAACTTTTTGCAGGATTTTTTTGTCCTGCTGTTTTTTTTCCGTACGTATTATACATCATTATTTTAGTTCGTTTCTAGTTTTCATTATGACACATACAAATATCACGTGCTGCGTGTGTGTGGGGCAGTGTATTGTTCGGTGAAGGGAGGAAAAGACGAATAATTCGTTGAAAACGTAGTTTCTTTACGGGGTCCTGCCCGGACGTCGTCATATTGTACTACTTTGATACTTGCCATACATGAATTTAAAAAAAAGGAATTGACCTAATTTCTTAATGGGGTCCTTCCCGTCACCATATTGTAGTACTTTGATACTTACCATACATGAATGTGAGAAAGAAGAATTGCTTATCATTGCTCGTTTGTTGAAAAGTATAGATATAAGTTGAAATAACCCTGCATACGATTTTTTTTCCAATGACCTCTTCATGCGAAAACTGTGACGCACCATCAGGCATGTAAATAAATTTTGTAACATAGTGTTTACATAGTGTGTAACTGCTATTGCGTGCATGAGACACCGTGAGTTGTTGAATAATAATTTCGTAGTGAACATTTCTGGCGAGAGTCTGGAGTCGCAAGCGGATGATACACAACTGACAACCTTAAGAAGAAGAAGAAGATCACCGTCAGGCCTTAGCGAAGTGTCTATACGGTCGAAACGGCGGAAAAGAATGAAACTGAGATGCTTGGCCTCTGGTGTCTGCTTGGCATTTGCAGCGAACGTCAAATCCAGGAAAGAAGATACTGTGGAGGAAGCTAAATTTTACGAGATATTGGCAAAAGCCCCACGGGCCCCAAGAAAGTCAGACTTTCATAGGAGAAATCTGAAGAGGACAAAGAGAAACAAACTATGTACAATACTAATGAAGCACTTGACCTACTTTTGGAGGCATATTTGACAAAATAACTGTATCAATTTTTAAGAAATGGAGCTGTGTCCCTCCTAATTTGTTTTGGAGAGTAAGAAAATACGTTATCCTAGTGATATAACGATTACAGAGTGTATGGCAGAGGTTCCAATACAAAAGTCCTAGGCCTTGCCGAAATACAAAAAGCTGCAATCACATCATTATTAGAAGATACGACAAATTTATTTGGATATTCAAGTAGGTCAATCGGAATACAAGCAGACTGACAAGGGAGAGAGATTTGAAGATGCCGACGTTTTCATTAGCTATTTCGTACCGATTCAGCTCATGTTCGAACTACTGCAGGAAAGAGAGCTGTTGTGTACCAGAACTCACGACCATCATCCACCCGTTGGAATTCACGAAAAACATTTCCAAAATTAACTTTCAGAAATATGAAATATAGAAGAACAGAACACGCTAAGATCAAAAACAATTCAACTGGGTGATACGGAGATGGATATTTTCCACGAATTGAAGCTCACCATGATATATGGCAAGGTTTGCAATTCCTTGATATGTACTAATTTAACACATAGAAGTCTGTGCAGTAGCCCGAGAAAAATAATACATTGATGAAGAAAACACTAAATCCATCAATGTTCACGTGTGGTCTATGAAACCTGCACGCGTTGATTTTTTTGAGTGGCTACTTCATGTAGCATACCGAATAGACATTAAAGAGTGGCAGATAAGAGAAAAGGAAATAACTGATAAAGGGAATAAAATATTCAAAATTGGTTTCGGCAACAGTTAGGTTTGATAATGGATCAGCAAAACCCTGGAGGAAGTGGAAATACTAATGACGCAACTCAGTGATTTTCTTTTTAATCCGGAGATTTCCGCCACCACCGCGGGCATTGATCAAGGCCTAATGTCAAGATGTTTCATATTTCTGTAAACTCTGTCCTGTGGGTTCGAAATCGACAGGAGCAAATTTGAAAAGTTGCCAGAGGGTGTATTTTAATTGTATATCAAATTATATCCATGCTACATATCTATCACCATACATAAGGTGTTGATACATGTACCTGCCATTATCAAAGTCACTTTTCTGCTCATAGGATAGATGTGAAGAAGCACAAGAAACAGGAAACGAGCACATCAAAGCGGGTGGGGAACACCACTGCTCGCGGGAGAGCTTAATGGAAGATGTGTTCTCCGACTCATGATCATCTCTGACTCCGTTCTCATGGGCATCTCTGCGACAAAAGCATCAACTTCGAATAGAGAAAAAGTCTCCCAGATGCAGCACTGGCTCATGACTCTGTAGGCATGAGATGATATTCCTAAACAATTTGTAGTAAATACTGTTTCATTCATTTTTCTAAGTAAGTTTAACAAGAAATGGAATACTTTTAACTCTTTTACTTCATTTAAACCCCAATATAAAGAAACGCATGGGTAAAATGCTTGTAATTAATTTTTTCCATTTATGTCGTGTTTCTGACAGCATTTGGTTCATTGTGCATTGATTAAATTTAATTTTTGTTTAAGTTATGTACGAAATATTCGTTGTCCCATTCTATGGAAATATCACTTTAAATTTCTTTTGGAAACAGATATCTCGTTGCAGTTTTACTTGTCCAGATAGAAAATAATTGATAAGCAATAATACTAAAACAAGTACTGCAGGTATCTATTATTTATATGCTGTTATTTGCTTTACAGTTGTTTTTAGTTTTCTTATACTTTCTGTAAGCCTTCCAGTATACTCGTGTTTCCTTTCAGATGCGGGCAGACTCGTACCAAAGTATTTTTAGTTTATTTTTTGTTGAGGTTATATAAAGCGCACATAGTTATCAGAGTATTGAAGAAACGTCAAAATAATTCTTTTCACGTGTGCTCGAAAGGTGGAACAATTACTAAGTACCCATACGCACACATACATACTCTATCATCTGCATCACAGAGGTTGGTTATGTGATTATTTTACCATAATTACACACATTTACTCTCCGTAGAGGGAAGAATGTTTTTTTCTCTCTCTGTACAATTTGCTTATACGTCGTGATGAGTATCTTAATAAAATAATTTTAGATGTCATACAATATCACAGAAGTCAACATTTAATTTCGTTTTAAAAGAATATGTAAGATAGCAATACTTATTACAACTGATAACTATCTATAAACGTATCACAAAACTGGGAACTGTGGTTGTAATTGCGACAGTAGTCGGAAATAAACCAGTTGTTAAAAGCTATTTTATCAGGATAATGTTTGACTTTTGGCATAATAGATATTTGGACCAAGACATTGTTATCTTTTTAAAACGATCTCAAGTAAAAAACCATAGAATAAATAACCATCAAAACAATACATTATAGAAAGTAATCTAAGCAAATCACAAAAAATCAAAATTGTTGTTGAATATTAATGTAATTAGTTGCTAGTACAATAGGGAACATAGACAACTCTTATCATTGTACAGTCACCAATAATTATACATTGAACAATGAATATTAAGGAGAAATTAGGACTTGCACAATTGACAATAACAATGAGTATTTTTTGTACAAGTTAGAAATCTGTTTCATCTCTGGGATAAATCTAACATATTGATCTTGGGATAAAGCTTTCAACAAGATCTTCCCACATAAATAATAATAATAATGACGGCAACATATATTTCAAAGTATGCTTGTTTTACAACTAATCTTGAACTGAAAAACGAATACAGACAGAGGTGAATTAAATTTAGAATTTATCGTTAACTTTTGAATTCATCCAGCTGTTTTATTCAATTTGGTTATTTGTTAATAATTTTAAACTTTCAGTAAACAAAGTCAACATTTAATTAAATCCAGATTAATTATAATGTTAATTGTTGCAAATAGAACATGAAGCAACTGCTCATTTCAATATAGTTTAGGAGTTAGTATTGTTTCCGGAATAACAGTATCTTTTAGATTCGACGTTTCAAACATAATTATTTTATCCTTAGATAGTAAGTGTAACAATGATTTGACTTTGCTTCAGACGCAATTTTATCCGCTTTTATATTTCCAATTAGAACGGTTTTCCGTTAAAACAGAATGAGAACGCACAGCTTCGTACTAAGTTAATGTTAAGAGATGGAGACTATCAAGTTGTAAAAACATATATATACCAATCTATGATACTAAATATTGTTTGCAAGATAAAAATATTCAAAATCAGTGGTATTATGAGCATATCTCGAGATTTCTAATACTTCCAAGCCTAGAATTCTTTATGAGTAAAATATGTGCCAAGCAATAAGAAGGTGATCTTGTAAAAAATATTTGTTACTTCAACTGTTCAGATTCAGATGTTTAAAATATTTTAGTCAAATGGAAAGTAGCACATATTAGTAGTAGACTTACGTTGAATGCAGCACATATTGATAATCTACACTAAACACAAACACAGCGCTATTGTTACTGTTACATCATGCATTGTAAAATAACATTGGACTAGGGAGGAATATAGTATAATCCACATTGTATTGCGTTAGTATATATGACAGAAGGTGCCCAACTTAAATACAAGTTAAATGAAAAGAAACTCTTCGTAGAATGTGTATTACAGATAACAAAAATAGCAATATTGCTTTTTGATAGTGAAGCTGTCTTATTTGTGATTTCTGAATCAGTGATACTGACAAATACTGCTAAATTTTCCATGTAGTGATCAATCATTATTTCTCAGGAGAAAAATAATAAACAGAATCGTTCCTATAAATTTGGAATAAAACCTAGAAAAGGCATACTTTTCGTCGCAAAATAATACTTGTATTGCGATAAGTTCATATTTTTGACCCAATTTATTTTCAACAGGCAAACATTTCAATACGTCTCTGCAAACTTTCAATTTTATCACCTTTAATTTAATATTTCTAACACAACTTGAGATAAAAGTGTGAAATTTGTACGGTAATGTAGTAAAATTCACGTACAATATTCCAGGAAGAAGTAGAAGAGTATTTACAATATTTCTTATTCAAGAAGCAACATTTACTTCATTTAGTATTAGATGTAGATTTGGTTTTGGTTTGTATTGAGTATATCGTATATTTCACAGTCTTATTTAAATGTTGGATATAGTGAACTTTGATAGAAAGGAAGTACGAGAATCGTATCATAATTAACAGTCACTCAGAAAGAAATTAATGTCCCTTGTAACAATGTTCCCGTTGTAGCACTACCTTCCCTCACCCATAAGGAGAGTTTGTATGTGCTGGCTACCAGGATCTAGTGGTGAGTGATAATAACCTCATTGTGATGAAGTTTACGCGTAGTAAGAGGATATCGTTTGTGAAACTACAAGTTCTCGTGGATGGAATACTGCACAATGTCATAAGGGATACGAGAAACATGTGGTGCTAATGCATTACCATATTGAATACTTTGAAGATGGTATTGAAATTCCAAAAGGGATGTGAAAATGTCGATCACGGATCCTAGCGCTGGGGGACCTGTCAACGTCAGCGATGAAGAAAGCTTCCATTTGATAAAATACGTACTTTTCGAACTAATTCTAATAAACTTACCGTCCGTCAATGTTCAATAATTCCCGTACATGTCTTTTATCGCTGACCTTAACCGGTCTCCCAACACCAGCGTCATGATCAACATATTCAAGATTCTTTTAAACTCAAACACCTACCTTCTCACTGTTCAATATGGCAACGCATTAAAGCCACAATCTTATCGTAACTCCTTATGACACTGTGTGGTATTTCTTCCACGGGTAATTTGTATTTCACAAACGAAATTGCTCACTACGGGTGAACTTCGCGGAGCGTTTTAATCATTCATCACTGTCTCCTAGCGGCCAGGACATGAAAACTCTGGTGGGGGAATGTGTGGTGTGTGTACTGCTGCGAAAGGGCCATTGTTACAACAGGGGCCGTGAATTTATTAATTAGTAATCAATAATTATGACATGATCAGCATATTAATGTTTGACTAATCCTGCTCGAACACGTGCTAATTAGATTATGATGAAGAACACAACAATGTACAATTGTGGGATACACTGGTTTATTCCTTCCAAAGTCCATATTTTTGCATTGTGTAAGTGTTGAACGACATGTGCCTATGCAGTGCACATTAAGTGTAACTACAATGAATCATGCAGTGTTTATCCAAGCATTCTATTCTCTATAGAATCCAGAAACAAAGCATTGTATTTACCAACATTTATTTGGTTATTCGGAGACGAAATACTTACTTTATATTAAACATTTAATAGCATAAAGCAGAACATTCGAAGTCGTAGTATATATGATTAAGGTTTAAGTTAGTAAAATTATGTTGTGTGTAGCACAACCAGTAATAATCTTTTATTAACAATGTTGACAACAACTATGGAATTTACATTAGAGAGGCAGAACAGACGAGCAACATTTTTAGGTTTAGTTCCAACGAATATAGTCGCAATTATTCAGTTATACTGGACGTTGGGGCTCTCTATTGCATTAAAAATCAAGTAAGTATTTAAAGTTGGACAGAAAAGGGAACAGTAAACTTTGTTTCTGCACTTCCATTTTAATCTAAAGAGGACCAAAGTTTCAGTTCTAACTCAGATTTGTCGCTGTGTGGGCCAATTTTCATGTATATCTTAAATCTTGAGTTGCCCAAAATATTATTAATAAGATTAATATTTAAATGTGCTATGTGTATAAGTCAAGACAAAAAACGGGCAACACAGCGGCAACAATGATAAAAGAGATGAGTTAGAACTGAAAGTTTGGTCCATTTTGGATTAAATCGGAAACGAACAAATAAGGTTAACAGTTTGATCTTGGGTTTAACTTTAGATACTAATCGAACCCTCCAATATCTTTAACAGTAGCTCAATGGTCGCAATAAAACTTCAATTGCCAATGAAAAATAATATTCGTTAAAAACTACAATATGTTCATTTTTATCTTTTTGAAGCGATAACACTCACCCCTTGTTTGAATCTTAGATTTTACATTCTTTACATTAAAATATTGCGTGGTATTTCCAAAAGAACTAAATGATGTTTTCAATTATAATAAACGGAAACAAAATATTTATTTTTAGCATAACAATGAATTAAGTTTGTGTATTTGCGTAGCTATATCGTTAGTTCATAATCCACACTAACTAAAATTATCCTCGCAGTCATCAGCAAAATATTTAAGATAAGCTTCTCTATTAATAATATAAAATTTGCTTCTATTACATTCTAAAATCCTTTACGTAGATTGGGAAGTAGCACGACTTCTTTCCTAATCTCATTCAATGCTCCTTCAGTGAATCATTGACTGGAACTATTAACAAATAGGAAAGGAGACTATGTACTTCTTGAATTAAAACTTTGTAGGTTAATATTATATCGTACCTTAGAAATTTATAACGACATAACTGTTTGGAAGGGACTGAAGATGTTTTTATTATTTAATAGAAACATTTTACTCTCTGTGCCCGTTTATTTTATGTTAAAATACCTCCACCAGTCTTTTTCTTTCGAATTAGATTTCATTTTTGCCCCGCTTATAAATTGTCTCTCGTATTATGGACTAATTTCCTTCAATGTCTAATACAATCTTTTTATTGTATTAGTTTAGACCTCTCCATAGTCTCCGTGGAGAGAACTGGCCCTGCTATATGAAGTACTTACAGAGCTCTAGTGATGATGATGATTATATTAAAATGTAATACAAATCATTGCTGAGCATTGACGAAAAGAGACTGAACATTGAAACAATTACGCTTGATATGTAGGATGAGAGAAGTGAAAGAGTGCTTCCGTGAGAATTATCCAAAGATAATCTCTAACAGCAACTGGACTCCTACAATGACATGACTTGAATAGTTCACATATCATGGCATATTTTCTTCCATCGTTATAAAAAGTTTGGTAAATTGTGTACTTTTGCGCCATTTCAGTAACTAATGACTTTCGCCCGCCTTGAGTTTCCTAGTTGTTAAGTATCTAAAATCCTCAAACATTCATGCCTAAACCGGAATCCGAACTCAGATCCTTGGGGACGCTGGTCTAATGACTCAGATCACACGACTACTTTGTTCTGTTCTTCCATGGCTGTCTTAAAGAAGCGCTGGTCTAACAGCTGGTCTCTATATATAAGGAATAAAGGGGAAATTACCAAAACGATCAGACAATACCTACTTACAAGGTAAACTGTTCTTGATAAAAACAAAAATAAACTGGCTAAAAAGTTTACAATTTATCCATTAGTTATGTCTACTTTAAAATATACAATGTAAAGGAACATGTCAAACAATTACCTTTACAATTTTCCTGGCATTCTATGTTGGGGAAACAGGCAGTCCCTTAAATCTCCGTGACAATAAACACAATTACTTTTCCATCACCAACAGACCCAATTCCCCAGTTTCCGCACACACTCAATTGCGCAATACTGACTTTGATGTGTGTTTCCGTGTCGCAGTGATCCATACCTTATTCCGTATCTGAAAAACATATCCACACACTTATCTGGTAAGGAACCTTCATTCAGGGCTTTGGAGCAACTGATAAATATGCAGTAACCTCTTTTCTAGTTGTTTCCTTTTTTTCTCAACAACCGCATTTCCTTTCTCAATTTTTGTCCTATTTATTTGAAGCCGTTGTTCCCGTTTTTTCTGATCCCCTTTTCCTCTCCAGATTCTTACTTTTTCTGACTGCCTTTTTAAAAATTACAAGTCTCATTACCAAGAGCTTTTGCGCGCACAGAACACGTTTGTCTGCTGCAGTAATTCTCAAAGCGTGTGCCCCGGTAGCATGTAAGCATTCCTTATATTAATACGTAACCTAAGGAAAACAATACGCTCCGATTGGTCTAGATTTGGTTGCATAGCAACGCTTTTATATTATTGTCTGCTGCTACCGCCATCTTGGTTTCTATTTGACAGAGAAAATAAACAACTTATTCGTGTGTAAATCAACTTGTAGTTCAGAACAAACATATGGGTAAATCTGGTTTACTATATTATCAACTTCACGATTATGTACAACAGCAAATAAAATTTTGGGCACGTGCAAGATTACTCTTGTGTATGTGGCAATAAAAGTTTGGGAGAGAAAAGTGTAGAGAATATTCAGGCACGGAAATGGAGGAGACATTTTTACTTAACAGAGCCTCTGTATAAGGAGATATTTGACGCACAACTTATTGACGCTTGAGGTGCAAAAATATTATTTGGATTACCAATACCGTTTCTTGTTCACTGTTTGATATTACCGCTGAGCTTCCATACAAAACGAATGGAAAATTATATACACAGTGTGTAACTCTTTCGAAATCTGAACGATACTTCAGACTAAATTAGTGAAATGTACGAAAAAAAACCCCTTAAGTTTTGTTAATTTCCACTGGTTCCAATAAAGAAATGTTATCATCATCATCATATTCAGCCGTTATTTATCCACTACTGGATGAAGGCTTCCCCCTTTTCTTTCCACATATCTCGGTCTGCTGCTATCCTCCTCATCCATGTAGATCCTGAAAAACGCTTGATTTCATCTACCCATCTTACATTTGGCCGTCGTCTCGGTCGTTTCTTTTCTCTAAGAATCCACTGTAGTACATTTGTCGTCCACCTTCTATCTGTTCGTCTAGCTTGTATCTCCACTTCATCTTCTTCGCAGTCTTGAATACATCCTTTATCTTTGTCTGTGCGCGAATCCATTCATTTGTCTTCCTGTCCCTCCTGGTTATTCCTAGCATGCATCTCTCCATTGCTCTTTGTGTGACTCTCAATCTTTGAGTCGTTTGCGCATTCAATGTCCAAGTTTCGCAGCCTTA
>JAGDQP010045563.1:0-12404 GCA_022664845.1 Lepisma saccharinum
TGTCTGTTACTGAACAACTGAAATTCATAATGCTCTTTTGGAAAAGTCTTTTCTCAGCACCAAAACTTTGTTTCCTAAACCAATATAAGTTGTTACACAAAACGAATAGAATTACCTTGAGATTCTGAAAAGCTGAATCCCGTCTCGCATGTGATTTGAGAGAAAGTTCAATATCAAAATTTATGTCTATTGGAATCCTACGATTAATATAGCTTTCTATTTGCAGAGAGAGGAGTGTGTGTCAGGGTTCCCACTCATTTGTCAAGATCAAATTCCCTAGGTTTTCCAGGTCACTACTCAGAAATTTCCAGGTACCCCATTTTGTGTATATATCATAATTCCATGGGAAAATAAAGATACATCAAAATATTTCACTGTATTCTTTTCTTAAATTGCTTCATGGTTGGCACATTAGCCTCCAAGTAATTTCAAAAACGATCTAACATTAAATGCCTGCTGTAGCTAAATGAACTTCAAACAATAAGCTATCAAATTCCCTGACTTTTCCAGGTGAGTGGGAACCCTGGCGTGTGTAGTGTCATATGCCACACCCTTCACCCTCATTGAAAATCAGAGCAAAGGAGGGAAAATGGTGAAAGGAAGGAGTAACTGGACAGTAAAAGAATGCAGACAAAAGCATTGACCGTTGACTGCTGTAGAGAGTCCCATCTATTTGGTGCGTGTGTGTGTGTGTAAGCAGCACTGTAAATACAAACATAATATTGTGTATATGTCTTTTATTTTTTGTACATATTACTTAATCAATATATTGGGACTCTATTCCCATTTGTATCTTTCATTAAGTACTCCAGCAGCTTCCGTTTACGGAACATCATGATTCCACATATTGCAAGAATTCACTAGCACCAGAGCGGACCAATGATTCAGACTATTTCTTTATATCATTCAACTTAAAAAAAAACTGTGCCCCACAACTGATATCCAAACGCCTCACTAAGCATGGTGATTCAGCTGAATCGTAGTTAAGAAGAGACAAGTTCAACCCCCGGAATCGCCTACCCTTCAGTCATATGACCAGAAAGTTAACCTTCTTGACATCATCTCCCACGGATGGAGTAAAATGTTGGACTTGTCCTTCACTGGCCTTAAGATGATGTAAATGACCACGAAACGTTACTATTCAGGGTATGTAACTCGAGGTACATGCAAGTAAACGTAGAGAGCAAGTAAATCGAACACAAAGTATGGAAAACGCTCTTTTTTTTATAAACTGTTGAATATATTGAATGCAAATGGCTGTTAATGGCATACTGAACAGGAAGGTATAACGAAAATGATCGCCATCTTGACTCTACTTCAATATATTTTTTTTTTCAAGTAGTAAGTGGGTCAAGTGATATATGAATCTTAACTGTAATGTTCGACGATACCCCATGACGAAGTTAGTCTTGGCATAAATAATATTGTACGACAAAATGACAGGTGAAATTGACGTGGAGAATGTGTAAGACAAATGATGAAAAAACGCTTTTCTACTGAAGCAGTTGTAATCAAATCCTCCTCACAACAAGTAGGTGACTGACCGAAACAGCACAAGAGCCAACAATTACAGTCGCCATTTGCTAGAAACCTTCTCTGACAACCCAGAGAAAAGGGGGTACTAACGTGGGAAAGAAACAGCATAAGAGCCGATCATATAAAATGCACTTTCGGTCCCCGTGAAGCCATTCATTACATTTCTAACGTTTCTAGCCACTGGAGGCCGTTTTGAGATAGTACTTTTGGGGCTGATGCCCTCCAGTAGAAGGTCTTTGACTGCACTTTTAACGCCATTTTACCAAAAAATGAACATAGTACCTGCTGGCTCAAAGGTGACGATATACCATTAACACATATCTGTGATTTTACATTACATTCTGCACGCAACAGAAATAAGTTACATTTGAAGTAATTCAACGCCGTATAACAATAATATGCGTCTCTTTAGGAAACGTCGGATGTTCCAATGGGAACGAGAAATAGAGCAGTCACAGGTGCTACCAGGATAAAGGAGATATGTTTCGCGTAAAACAACTAATCTGGCTTTTACTAATCAGCCTTTGCTCGCTATCGCTCACTCTACATACTGTCCATGACTTTTGTAGCAAAACATTAATGCTGATGTGGAAATAAACATGCCACTATGACGTAGCTTTACCATGATTCCGATTCATTAATCCGTGACTAATTTCGTTCGGATAATTAACACCCAACATAAGCTAAAGAGTATTACTTTATAGCCTACATGGATGCCATCGTGATTTATCCGAAGTCACAGGTTCGTGAATCGGAATCATCGTAATTTGCGTCATTTTGACATCTTTGTTTCTATATTACCATAAATGTTTGGTCCAAAACACGTAAAGTATGTCGACTAAGCGATAGCAAACGAAGACGGGTTAGAAACTTTTTCACGCGATGCATACCATCTTTCACAGATACCACCTGGGACTGCTCCATACGGTTCCAAGTGAATCATTCGACGTATACTAAAGATTAACCATCGAAACTAATACGTCTAAAATAATTAATATACAGAATTACGGAAACGCATACCAGGAAACTGCCTTTGTACAATAAGGAGTTGATTATATAATAATAATAATAATATAATATTACTATTACGGAAACGCATACCAGGAAACTGCCTTTGTACAATAAGGAGTTGATTTCTCAGTTCACTACAACTTTCTCATATAGACCTGAAAAATTAGTTTGGTCGCTCGTACATACCATGTAATAATACTTGAGCACCCTTTATAGGGTGTATCATAAGGTATAACCTAGGTATAGCACTCTTTCTTATTCTAGTACTTCACAAACTGCATTTACACATCACGCGAATACCATTGTCTGGTTGGTGTTGTGACTCATATAACTTACTTTTCACACTTCTATTTTGTACAAAAGAAAATAAATTATGTTTCTCAAGACTATCAGTTTAAAACATACCATCTTTCACTTTGATCCTTACGAATTTTCAGCTCCTATTAACTAATAAATATTAACAACTTCGCCCAAATTCCTCAAAAAGTCAAAATACACGACTACCTTTCTTGCTTGTCTCTATGGTAACATCACAGTGCTACCAGATGCGCTAGTATTGAATTTTCCAAGCATCAGCAATTACATTTTTCCAAATAAGAGCTGATTTTCATATAAGCTTGCGTTGCTTGCTTTACGTGTGATTTGGGTGAATAGCCAATAGAAAGACGAATTTTATTGCGTGTTTTATTACGTGCTTACGTATTCAACTGGATATTCACCCAAATCACACGTAAAGCAAGCAACGCAAGCTTCCAAGGAAAGGAGCCTTAAATTCCGAATGCTCATATACTTTTAGGTCTCATTTTCAAGACCGCTTGAGTTTCTTGCTTTGCTTGCTATTAGGGTGAGTAGCCACTTCAAGCACGTGGTGTAGTTTTATTACGTGTTGTAACACGGGTTTCAATTTGCTATTCACACAAATCGCAAGCAACGCAAGTGGGTTTGAAAATAAGACCTTACTGGTAATAATAATGCTGCATATCCAGTGGTGTTGGGAAGGAATTAAATTACCGGGGTGCTTGATTAATAAATAGTTTGTTAGTGTATGAGCATGGCACATACCGTGTGCGTTATTTTATAGCTTTGACGGCATTGACTAAGGGCTGATTTACATTCAAGCTTGCGCTCTTTGCCTTGCGCGCCATTTGATGAGAACCCAATTGAAGCAAGTGCATGTAAATTAGCCCTTACTTTTCCCCCAATGAGTATATATTACTAAATGAGACCATTCATTTTTAAGGCTCATTTTCAAGCCCACTTACGTGTGGTCACATGTGTTTCATTTGGTTATTCTCCCAAATCACAAGCAAAGCAAGCAACGCAAGCGTGTTTGAAAAACAGCCCTTAATGATTCGTACGAATAATTTGGTAGTGGACGAGGAGTGTTCGCACTATTAAGAACAAGTAACGTTCGCGCGTATTCAGTGGAACATACAATTCACAGGTTTCAGCATTCAGTGGACGAGAGGTCTCAGTGAGTAGCTAATTGAAAGGTTTGTTTTATTGTAAGGTTAGCGTAACAGTTGTTTCTATTGGCTACTCACTCATTCATGTCGCACGCAGCGCAAAATTGAATGAAAATCAGCCCTTACTCTGTTCATCATGTATGGCCGGCAAAGTCAGTCAGTCTGAAGATTGCTTATCAAACCTAAGGGCTGGAGTTCATGAAGGCTTACGTTGGTTGCTTTTTGAGTGAGTATGCAACTGAAATACGTGTTTAACTGTAAGGTAAGTATGAGATATGTTTCTATTGATTATTCGCTCAAATCGCACGCTAAGCAAGCAATGTAAGCTTTTATGTACATCAGCCCTAAAACTTGTGTTTCATTGTGACCCAAAAGAGTATGTATTTAGTACTACGTTTGGTAAAGCTGAACACAATTTATTGTCTCCAGCTTGTACTTTTCTAAACGTTTTCACAATTAGTAATAAATAAAAGTGACGTTCTTTTCGTTTTTTTCTGTTCCTAAGAACGTACATGTGACTGGAGTAGAGATTATACCACAGCATAAATTCTTTATCAATGTTTACCATATTTTAACACTGTTTAATGTTTATTGATGATGAAATTAGATATTATGATCTTATTTCACTTTCAGTTCAATCTTCAATTTTCAAAAACGAAAAGCGGCCTTGAACGTTTGTCGGCTTATGGATAGAGGAATGAAAATTTCATTGGCTTGGAGAAATGTATTAGTGTCTTAGAAGAAACGTGTTTAGTAGATTGTGAAAAATTAACGTAAGTACATCTCGTAAAATCTATACACGATAAGTAAGAAAAAAGTTCCAATGCAATATTGTGTGAACTTGAAAATAGCGAGGTGCAATGCAGCATGTGACAACATGATTAAAGTTCAAATATCTATACTAAACCATGAAACTCTTTGACATTGCTCAACCTTTTCTACAGAGTTCTGAAACGTACTTAAGATTACAAGCGCTGATGACCTGTGTTGAAACGTTTCATAAACTATATTTTAGGTTCTGTATCATTTCAGAGTAGACATGGTTAGTAACAGTTTAGAACAGCTATTCACACAAATACACGGTCACTTACGGTAGAATTTCATCTTTGTATATTATAGTGGAAATTTTGGGTTAACTATAATAGTGACGTACCAATTTTTAGAAATTTACAGGATGAATTGAGTTGATTGTGTGATGGTTGTGAGTAATTGGGAGGAAAATAGTAATATGGGTAATGTTATTAGTTAATAATATTGTTGTAGTTTGTTTTTAAGATGTTTTAGGACGCACTGCATGTTGTGGCGGAAGGAACTATTTTGCGTAGAGTTACAGTTATGTGGAATGCGGTAAGGCAGTGTTGAAATGGCGTGTCTTTCTGATGATTATGACATTTCTTGCGTTATTGTCATTGATTCGTATGGAAATGACGAGAGAAAGTGCATTTTGAAGGTTATTTAGCAGAGTATTTATGAAAGGAAAAGGCCCCGAAACAATTGTACACGACTTTAATGGAAATTGGGGAGCTAACACGCCTTTGTGCTGAAGGTAAGTGTGAATATGTGTCAAAATATATTTTGTAATGATACATGACCGCACCTAACCTTACCTAACCTCCAAATTTAAGATAATCTTTAAAAAAGTGCAAGAAAACAATTGCGTAAACCGCTCGCCTCGCATGAACACGTAATGTGCGTGTTTTAAGTGATTTTGGTTTGGTATTTGTGATTTTAAAACTGGTACGTCACTACTATAGTAATGCCGAATTTTTTTTAGACTGACGAAGTAAGAGGAGTGTTAGAGCACCTTCGTGTGCTCTGTAATAAGGTTGTAAAACATTGCACTGCGTACATGGGTACAAGGGTGCTTTGTTGGTAGATGTCAGTTTCCCTTATTGTTCATGCAGTTTTAATAGTTTTCTTTTTTCTTTTTGGGGGTTCTGTTTACTTTAGGAAAAACAAAGGAAGTAAAATTTAGAGAGAAAGGCTAGGTTACAAAAGTGTGTAAGAGTAAAGTTAGAGTAACTTTTATAGTCATGATCCAGTGTCATCAGGACTATATATTCATCCGCCATAAGTGGGGATGTGTTCCATTTGTTTTCACGCGCTAATTGACCGGCTGCGAGAGTGAAAAAAATGTAAAGATACATGACCGCACTTAACCTTACCCAACCTCCACGTTCCACTGGTCACTAATTTAAGACGAAGTTGGGAAAATGAAATTACAATAGGGGAAGAGGCATTCGTAAGTGGAATGTTCGCTATGCCATTAATAAGTAAGCAACGCCATTAGTATTTCTCCGCGTGTTGCCATATCCGAACGAACTGGATTGCGTATTTTCTGAATTAATTATTCTCGTGGGGTTCTCATACTATTTTCTACACAGTTACATTTCGGATTTTGTCTATGGAAGTATCAGTAACGGCTGTTGTAGACCGTATAATATTGGTCAATAGGGTGGTGTCCTTTGGTGTAGATAAAGTAAACCTTAGGCGCTTTTTTTTTCCTTTTGATTCGGTTGGAGTTTAAGTACTTCGGCGGAGGCTTGTTAATTTGTAACATGATGTGAAAGTTCACATTAGCGTAGTTTAATTGTAACGGTGGATTAACGTAAATTAGTTACTGTAATTATATTTTTTATTTTGTGTAATGTCAAGTTTTATCAGGCTAGAGCAGCCTTTCCCAACCTATTCCACACTGCGGCCCCCTTTGCAGTCTTCACTCAATCTGAATAACCCCCTTACATTCTATATATATAATATACCCCCTTACATATATAATATAGAATGTAAGGGGGTTGTTCAGATTTAATGAAGACTGCAAAGGGGGCCGCAGTGTGGAAAAGGCTGCTCTAGCCTGATAAAACTTGACATTACACAAAATAAAAAATATAATTACAGTAACTAATTTACGTTAATCCAATGTGTCTGAAGCGTAAAGTTTATGATCAATGTGTCTTAACTATGATGATGTTCGGCTGTGAAACTTGGACATTGAATGCGCAAATGACTCAAAGATGGTGAGTCACACAAAAAGCAATGAAGAGATGCATGCTAGGAATAACCAGGAGGGACAGGAAGACGAGTTAATGGATTCGCGCACTAGACGAACAGATGGAAGGTGGACGACATAGGTACTACATTGGATTCCTAGAGAAAAGAAACGACCGAGACAACGTCCAAATGTGAGATGGGTAGATGAAATCAAGCGTTTTTCAGGAGCTACATGGATGAGGATAGCATCAGACCGAGATGTGTGGAAAGAAGAGGGGGAGGCCTTCATCCAGCAGTGGATAGAAAACTACTGGATGATTCCTCTCCCGGAAGGAGGAGGGGGTCTACTGCCCCCACGCTGACCAGACGTGTTGGGAGAGAAGGCTCTCAACTGTGATCGCCACTGTCTTTTATTCACAGCAGCTCGCCAATTGTCTTCACGATGCTGGGTTAACACTGAAGTTTTGGGCCACCACCGGGAATCAAACCCGGGACCGCTCTCACTGAAGGCGAGCGCGCTACCGACTAGGCTACACAGGATGATGATGGTAAAAAAGGTACCGGGATCATAGAGTGCAAGATTAGTGTGCATGAACATCACAAACATACAAGAAAGGCGGCAACGTTTCGCAAAAGCGTTTTCACATGATAGGAGAAAATGGACAGGACAGGGCTCATTGGTACTTGAACTGTGCCAAAGAGTCGCCATGATTCGAAATGTCATGCCGGTACTTTGGAAATGTTATGATGAAAAGAAAACATGTATAAGCGAAGATTTGCCTCATCATCAAGTATGTTCTGGCACATATTCAGATAGGAAAGAGCAGAAAACTTTGATTCACAGATAGTTGTGTAGTGACAAAGGGCATTAAGTATCGTAGAGCTTTTCTGGAGTTTTCAGGATACCCTGATGGCGCATGTAACCAGAAACCAGTCATTATGGAGGATGAATACTTCACTTTCGTAGTTTGGTAACTCATTTTTCGTCTCTAGGAAAAGGTTTTTCACCCAGTGTACTTTTTCGTTGATTAACGGGAAATAATATTTAAATTTTAAGACTATAGTTTCTAAATGTTTCATATTCATAACAGCATCAGAAGAAAGAGTTGTTGACAAGAAATCGCTAAGGGAAGAGAAAAAAGAACTTATTCTTTAACGTCTGGGCAGCGGGACCAAACGTTTAGTTGTTTTGTCGTCGTTTCAATCTTGTCTTGAACCGTAACGCGATTCAAATTCTGAACCTAAAAGAAACAACCACTTCATCACGGAGCACGAAAAGGCAGGACAAGACTTTTAAGAGAGAGAACCATAGAATTTCGAAATGTAACAAGAGGTGCTGGTGTTCATTTCCCATTTCATTGCATAGTACACTGAATATCCGAGAGTTAAAAAGCCAAGACTTGATACAATACAATTTTCACTGAATCGTCCAGAACACTTTTCATTTTGCATTGCATATCACGTGAGGATAATGCTTCCCTGTGGGTACTGCAGCAAGTACATTTCATTAAAGGAGCAACGGATTGGATGCGCACAATCAGTCCCCAATGTTTGTCAGTCATTGCTGGAGCACTGTCTGTGCTCACGCCAACACATCGAGATCATTCATGTCCACTATAACTGTGCTAATATGACGAAGTTCCACATGGAATTAGGCATGTACGTTCCACAGAAGAGAGGTTATTCAAAGGTTTTTCACAAACTAAAGAATAACGAAAAGAATTTGCCATATCTCTTTCCTTTTCGTGTTACTTATTTTGACAAAGCAGATTTGCATAGTTTCAAGGCATTTTACAAGCACGCTCGGTAAACGAAAGATTTAAAAGAAAGGTAGAAAGCACTAAACCTTAAAAATATATCAAGGTGACATGGATAATCAGATTAGATGCCCGTTCGATTATAGTCAGTTTCTTGTAGATTAAATATCACATTAAAAATTTTCACCACTGAGTGTGTCTCTCAGATTGACTTGCGGACTCTCTCAGATCGTATTGAGGACGCCTAGGGGTCCGCGGACCCCTGGTTGGGAAAGATTGGGCTAGAGCATTATACCATCTGGAGGAGTAAAAAAAAAATTCTTCGAATTTTTTTATATAGCTTGTACTATTTAAGGCTAGCTTAGTTGTGGTTATGCTAGGTAGGTTATTTTTTACCATTTTTACACGCCTGTGTGTGGATGAATATTGAGAGGGCGTACTGCTCGCATATTAACCATTTTCAGAATTTTAACTGCCTTTACCCACGAAATTGTGTTTCGCACCCTTTATGTAACTTTATTTTCGCTCTCAGGGGCTAGTACTAACAAGGGAAGGTCACGATAGTTGTCGCTGAGATCCTAATCAAACGTAATACATCTGATATAGGATGGTGAGATATGGAGAACATAAAAATTTAAGGTGCGATGGACAGGGTGGGGTGGGGGTGGGGCTGTAAATTGACAGAAGTTAAATAAAGGATATATCCACAGTATTTCAGAGTAAAGGACGGAATTTTTTTGAGGTGATTTCTGATATCGAAGCAAGTTAATAAGTTCATTTGAACATGGGTAAAATTTCGCTTAGTTTTCGTTTCCAACTTCGACGCCTAATAATGAGAGGAAATGAATAATTCTCAATAAGTCAGAAACGAGCCAGTGAATGAAAATTCCTTTTCCGGAAATGTTTCTAGTAACATGGTGGACATCAGGAGTGAAAACACGATGTTACCGGTTTGTCAGTGTTGCCAACAAGGTATAAAGCTTAAATTTTTCAAATGGCAGTACGTCGTGTTATTGGATATTTTACATCGTCTAGTGATGATAACATGCTTAAAGCACACACCACAGTGTTGCAAACTACGGATAAGACAGAGAGGATTGCGCGATCTTATACAAATCCATCTGAAATCGTCCAGCTTGGTTAATCGAACTCTTTCAAATAATAATAATACGTATATTAGAATAGTTCAAAGCGGGTATTCTTTTATTTCTATCCCAATCTATTAATTAATAGCTGCCATTGTTGCAGTAGTTGACAAAAAAGTGTAATATCTCCGTACTGGTTTATCATAGGACATTCAAACACAAACCTTGTTTTTTCCCTTAAATCTGCTTGATAATTTTAGTTCCCTGCATTATAAGCCTAAAGTGTGACTGAGGTGATCAAAATAATGTCCAGATTTGATTGCCACAAGAGAATAAATTCCTGTTGTAGGGCTCTTTTTCGTACGAAGCGGTTCGAATGTCAGCGTAACTTTTGAATTATTATTATTATTATTATTTGTTTTTTTTTCTTCTAAAAATTAAAGAAAGATTATTTGTAATGATCAATAATATATGTTCTCGCAAACTTTCTATAATTGTATCTCAAGCCAGATACAAATTGTATTGTTTTAATTTTTTAAAATCTTTTTTTCTTTAGTTCTGATCCCTTGCCATATACAGTTTTGCCAGTCCTATGACACAGAAAAACTTACGAGATAATGGCTTCAAGTTGGGAATTAGTGACCACATCATGCCTCAGGCCCGCAAACCGCAACTGTCAAACAATGCTATACAAATACAGCCATGCTCGTTTGGCTGTGTTGGTTTGAATTTTATTTTAGCCTATATTGGTGAACTCGATCCATACTTTGCTTTCTTTAAATGTCTGAGCGGTCATTCATCCAGATAACTTGACAATTAGATTCAAAGGATCTAGCGAAAAGCAGTAAATCAGGTGGAGAGAGCACTAAAATCCTTCAGATACGTTTTGAAATGTTGTGTGGTAGTTTCAGGGAGCTGGTCTCTCAAAGCATTTGCACTATTTCCTCAGTCACATCAAGGGAATGCCAGGATGGTACTTACAAAACTAGAACCTGGCCGACTACCTTCCAACATTCTCTACTCCCTGTCCCGACCTTAGCCTGAGATGCACTGAAGGCCATAAATATGTTGTTAATAATAATATGCACTATTGTTGTCTGGTTCGTGAGAGCATTTATGTGCGAAAATATGTAAATACAAATAGTCCATCTTGGTGGTAGTGGTAATATTACTCGGTGTGGTTGGTAATTACTCGGTTTTAGTGTAATTGTAAGGAAGACATAACTTGTTTTACTGAGTATCATGGAGCTGTTTTCATTTCAGTGTGTACACAATGGAGTTGAACGATGGAAACATTCAAACCTTGGCTGGCTACCTTCAACAAACATTATCCCCAGATGTAAACGTGAGGAAACCAGGTCAGTTATATAGATTATTGTATTGTATGGTCCAGTCTTCCTCTTATGTTTTTGTTATATGAGGGGTTGGAGCAAATTCGATAGGCAAAACGCATAAATGGTTATTTATTACCTGTCATGGCGAAATTACTGCCATGAGACTTTATTGTTGGCTCAAACATAAACGGGGTCGTCCGAGATAGAAATAATTCGTTTAGATGGTAACATCCACAAATCATGTTTTCTGTTGATAGTCAAATGAAAATATGGGGTTTTCTGAATTGCGAATAACGCTTATATTGACGTTTTTCGGTGCTTTACGTGATTTTTATTATTGTATATTTGGGTTACTTTAAAGTAATACTTTATTTTACATAATGAAAGTTTAATTTGCTTGATGCTCCATGAAATGAATACAATTCTCGGTGATTGTTGGTATTTGAAGGGTCTTAGTAAAACGTAAACTATAACAGAAAAGTCATAATACAGTTAATTGTCTCTTCATTTATGTTTCACAACACATAAAATGTAATAGCAGGCAATAATTTAGTACAGAAAAAAGGTAAATGCACCGATGTTGTCCATTTTAAGCAAGACTTTGAAGTTAAAATTAAATACTTAGTCAAACGTGGAGCACACAACAAGAAAAGATGCAATTTGAATCTCTGTTGTATACTAATTTAGTGTATAATTTGTGAAAATGATATTCGCTTTATTAAATACTTAAAATGCACAAAACCTTGAAACGCGTGTTGCACCACTAGTAGCTATCTTATGCTATTTGTGACCATTGTACGTTCCTGTTTTGGCCACTTTGCTTTCAGAGACGCGTGATAAAGATTTGAAATCTATTTTGACAAGGTGAAATATCAAAAATTTATACACAACCTAACAGTTTTGTGTGCTTCCATTACAGTATGTAGATCCTATTTGAAAGATAAAAGGTATAAGAGGAAGACAGACTTTCTTTTTTCGTATTTTTAGTAGATATTGCAACATGAAGCATGCATCATTATGATATTGTAACATATCGAAGGTTAACCATTGATACCTCGTATCTACAACTTCTGTCACCTGCAGTAGTTGTTGTCTTTTTTAAAAGGAGAAAAATGACGGACTTTCCATTTGAAATTACGAAGCAAATAAACCTGGAGATAAATTGGACGTTTATTTTGTACGAAGTTTCAACTGGAAAGTTCGCAAATTTTTCTGCTTTCAATA
>JAGDQP010045564.1:3122-15560 GCA_022664845.1 Lepisma saccharinum
AACGCCGTGTTGGTCCAACGCCGTGTTGGTCAAACGCCGTGTTGGTCAAACGCCGTGTTGGTTCAACGCCGTGTTGGTCAAACGCCGTGTTGGTCAAACGCCGTGTTGGTCAAACGCCGTGTTGGTTCAACGCCGTGTTGGTCCAACGCCGTGTTGGTCCAACGCATGTAACCCTTGAAGCTAGAGTTTTTACATAAATTATTATTACATAATTATTTCAATATTATCAAGATTTGTGTTTTACCGTGTTGGTCGTATGCCGGTTATTATTGTTGGTCGAACGCCGTGTTGGTTCAACGCCGTGTTGGTACTACGCCGTGATGGTTTCGTGTTAGTTCAACGCCGCGTTTATTCAACGCCGTGTTGGTCAAACGCAGTGTTGGTCCAACGCATGTAACCCTTTGCAACGGATATGAATGTCTTGGACACCGAAAATTCAGTCATGTTTCTTCAGAAGGAGTCCTCTTAGAAGGAGCTCGGAAAGTATGTTCATGTTAGCTCAGTGGTAGAGCGCGGGATTTCTAATCAAGAGATCTTGGTGTGTTCGAATCCCGTTAGAGACAAGTTTTTGTATATAATGATATATTATTCAAAGCTTCAATAAGTAGATGAAAATTACATTAAAATAAATCAGTTTTGTATGTATTCATACAATATTACTTCAGGACATACGTAATTATAATGTTTAAAATATAAATTCAGAGAGCTGGTGGCTGTTGACAGAACGTCGGTATAGTATATGTGAACGATAAATACAAATAAATTAAATCGTGTAATAACAATGAATAAGTATGTGTAGTGTATTTTTCATACGGAAATTACGTCTCCATATTCTCATTACAGCGTGGGATTTACGTTCTTGAAATACCGTATTCTCGAGTGTATTAGCCGCCCCTGTATAGCCGCCCTAAAATTTCTAATATCATTTCAGAAAAAAGAAATTCTCGAGTATAAACCGCACCCTAAAATTTCTAGATTTGGAAGCAGCTAAAATGAAAACAGTACTTATACCGTACACACTCAGACAATATTTTATTATTTTCCAAAGGAACATTTTTTTCTGTGTGACATTTTTCGTCGGTACATTCACATTAGCACCTCTAATTCACTGTCACTGTCGGTACCACTAGAACATTTGGCTTCATTACTGGTATCACTATCGCTGGTATGCCACATCATGTCATCCTCGGAGCCGTCTAGAACATTGGATATTCCACACTTCAAAAATCCTTTAACGATTGTTTCAGGCTGCTTGACACTTTCCCAAGCTGCCAGGATCCATTCACACACAGCGGGACGTTAGATCTTCCTTTTAGTGTAAGGTCATGATTTCCTCTACTCATCCAATCGTTATAAAATCTCAGGAATGAACTTTTAAAGGAGCGATTAACAGTAACATCAACAGGTTGAAGGATGGAAGTTAGGCCCCCAGGAACCACAGCGACATCACTTTTTAACTCCGTTAATTTATACTTCACTCGAGGAGTCACATGGAATCGGAAGCTGTCCCAAACTAGCAAGCTCTTAGGTTTCAGCAAACCACCAGGTCTTCTACTATAAACTGTTTCTAGCCAGTCCAATATGAGATTCTCTTACATCCATCCCTTTTCCTGCGCGCGCACAACAATACCCTGCTGTAAGTCTTTCGGTACAGTCTTCCGTTTTAACACAACGTACGGTGGCAGTTTTCTTTCATCTGCCAGAACAGCCAGCGTAACAGTACATCGCTGCTTCTCACCACCTATACTCTTGATTCTTACTGTGCGCGAGCCTCTTGGTGCAACTGTACTAGACATAGGCAAGTCCCAGTAAATGGGTGTTTGATCTGCATTACCAATGTGAGACAACGTATACCCGTTAGCCTGTCGCTTCCGAATGACGTATCTATGAAACTTCAAAATTTCGTCGTCAAAGTATTCCGGAAGACGTTGTGCAACTGTTGTTCTACGATGTAGTGATAAACCATTCCAACGCATAAAACGTGCATACCATCCCGCACTTGCTCGTAACTTATCACGGCTTATCCCCATCCGAGAAGCTTCCTCACGAGCTTCGAAACGTATCATATCAACAGTTAAAGCATAACCTAACTTCTTTGCTCATACACATATGACAAAACATTTTCTTCCAACTGTGGAAACTTAGCTGCTTTTCCACGAAATGCCTTTCTCTTGCCGCTTGTTCCATGAAGTTCATTCTTCTGCTTTTTCCACCGACGCACGTTGGATCCATCCACGTCAAAATGACGTGCCGCAGCTCGGTTTCCATTTTGCTCAGATAATCGGACAACTTTGAGTTTAAACTGTGTATCGTAGCTAAATCGTTTGCCTGACATTTTCCTTCGAATTCCCGTGTAACGTTCTGCCAACAACAATGGATTTTTTACTCAGTCGTTAAATACACGCTGCTGTGTTGCCATGTGTTTGTATCACCGCCCTCTAGATCTATAGCTGCCTGCCCATTCGCTCCAAAAACATTATTTGCCGCGTGAACATTTGCTTCCTAATTCCGACGCTAGAGGCAGCACAATAATCCGTTTTTGTCAGTAATTCTTGAGTATTGGTATAGGGAAAACTGAATATTTCGAAGAGTTTTAGGAAAATAATGTGTATGTGTACAAGCTGCACCCTTGATTACGCGGTGTTGCGTAGCCATATATTTGTATATATTTCTAATAATTCGCGTGTATAAGACGCACCCTGGACTTTTACCTGCATTTTTGTAAAAAAATGTGCGGCTTATAGACGCGAGAATACGGTAGTCAGAGGCTGTCAAAGGAAAATACGGTTACAAAGGAAAAATATCCAAAGTCAGATCATCGTTCCAGACAACAAATTTAAAATCCCCAAATTTCACGATTCCCACAAACGATGAGTCACTTTAAGAGACTAAACTGTACAGGGAGGTTTTCATAGGTTTTCAGTTCAATACTCTGAAATGTTATGGAAGTGGTCAATCTTTGATATATCTCTCGCTCGCTCCCCCCCCCCTCTCTGGCTTGGTTTTGCAAATTCTATACTTTGTCATCTGTTGAAGAGAAGTTACTATTGTCTTATTAACTAGGAGGGAAAATTCTTAACCTGACCAGGACTCGAACCCATGTCCGTGTGACATGAGCTACTTTTACAACTAGGAAAATATTGCCAAGATTTGTCTTATTAAACACCCCCAGACTGAGACACGCTAAGTGAACCATTAGTGATTTTAGGTAAGGAAGATTAGATTGGTTTAGGTCACTCATAGTAAAACTGGGTCATTTCCGGACAAATTTTCCAACTTTAGAAAAATGGCTACATCGTCATTTAAATATATATATTTCGAATGTGGGTTCCTGAAAATATCAGAACGGCTTTCGAAACAAATGTTATGGCTCCCGAGGCGACCATATTTACAACATAGCAGGTGGTGCTTTCTACTACCGTAGACATGTACGGAAGCCTCCATATCTCAAAACTAGAATAACTAGGGAGCTGAATTAAAAACCATTGGGTAGCTCTTGAAGTGTACTTCGAAGATGTGGAGGCTGAAAAATGAGTTTACAATTGTATGAAATTTATTTTGAAACCTAGGTTTTGGGGTGAATGAGTTAAATAAAATTCTCAAAATTTTGTAATTATTAAACCTCCCAACAGAGTTTCTGGCACTAAATCACACTTTTTCTACGGGGGTTCAAACATGGCCCTTTGCGAGAAATGTCGGATTTTGATCTTAAATATCTCAGATACACTCTCATGAAAAAATCTGAAATGTGGTGTCGAAGACGCTTTGTATGTGACCAACTTACAGTAGAAATTGCAACTTTTATTTCGTAATGGTTTCGTCAGAAAAAGCGGATTTTCTTCGCCGTACGATGCACATGCAAATGTGGTATCTTCACGAAGGTTTTGGGAATGGAGTTTAATATAAGATTGAAATTTCTCATGATCTTAAAAAATACCTTAAATTTGGTCTCGAGAAAGCTTTGTATGTGCTCAAATCACAGTAAAAATGCTAAATTTTATTTTGGAGTGGTTTGATCAAGAAAAAGTTGTTCATGGGAGTTAAAATTACGCCTTTCAAGCAGTTGTAATATGAAACTGCATATGCACGTGTAATCCGCTTGCACTGATCAAACAAATTAGAAGTAAAAGTTGGAATGTTGGTTGTGAGCTGACCACTAACAAGGCGCCCTGAGCACTAAATTTAAGATTTTTATTAGATATTTAAGCCCGAAATCCTGCATTTTTTGACGAAAGACCATGTTTGAACCCCCGTAAAAATAAAGGGATGTAGCCTAATTCAACCAAAAGATTTTTTTTGAATATAGATACTCTTTTGGTAGGTCTAAACATTACAAGTGACTGCAGCCTTATGTTTGATTGCTTCACAGAAAGAAATTGTAGTCTATTTGAAGATACATTTGCATTAGCATAATATGTTGGCGGAGAAACTCCACTTGCACTGACCCGGCAAGCCAAATGCCAACCAAGAAGGCAAATGGTGGGGATTTTGGTCGGGCCGGCGTCGGGAATAGGCAGAATCCAAACTAGTATTCGGGAAATAGATTGCGGAAGGTCGGCGTGCACCCACAAGTAGCGTTTGGTCGTCGGGGCATTTCCAGGCCGCCGTCACCGTCTGACTTGCCGGCATAGAGGCAAAACACCGACCATCCCCAGTACTTGGTGGTGGAAAAAGGATGGCCCCCGCCCATTGCCTTAGGTCGGGAAAAGGCTGCTCCACATCTATTTCTTGATGGTCGAGAAAAGAGCGGGGCCCCGTTTATTCTTTACGGTCGGGAAATAAGGGAGGCCTACCCATTTCCTTGTAGTCGGGAAACGGTTGAGTGTCCATCAATTTTCCGACCGTTTTAAACTGGAAATTATGTAACTCAAGTATTGACATTCCGTTGCAAAGAATTCTACCGGTAGTTTAGAATATAGAAAGATGAAAAGAGGACACGTTCTTTACATTTGTTAAAAACAAAAGTGCCTAACCACAGGAACTTATAATTTATTATTAGTACTAGCTTTTGCCTGCAGCGTCACTCGACTCGGAAGCTATCTTTGAGTATCTGCCTGTACTGTATAGTGGATAAAGCACTGCAAAACTGTTCTAAGGGTATCGGGTTCGATCCCACCACAGTCAAGCGATTATTTTTAAATACAAACAAATTACTTTTTTCGATTCTAATTTCGAAATATGCATTTCCTTTGCTACCTTACCGACAATTACTGAAATAGGTTAGGTAAAGCCAAATTAGACATCAATTTCAAGTATCGATCTTAAACCGTTTAGGCTGGGCGTTGATATATCAATTAGTCAGGATTTATGTTTTTTTGTAGAGAGATTATTATTATTATTATTATTATTATTATTATTATTATTATTATTATTATTGCCTTTTCAGGATATTATGTTATAAATTCAAGTTGCCTTGTTCTCAAAAGATTATGAGTACTGACATAACATTTTTAATCTGGAATCTGTAGAACATTGACCGAGCCGCCGTAGCTCATTGGTAGACCATCTTGATTGAAGTTTTTCCACGGGTTTCCTCAGTCACACCAGGCAAATGGCACCTGCGCATAAGCCCTGGCCGACACCTTCCCGAATCCTTTCCCCTCACCTATCCCGGCCAAAGGGTTATAAATAAAATTAAAGTTGAGAGCATAGAAGGAAAATCTTGAATTAGTTGTTCCCTAGTACAGAACAAGGCATCATATATTATTAACTGATTCTGACCAAGACTGTATTTTTTTAACGTTTAATCAACAGCTTTACGTAAAATAATTTCATTGCTATCAAACTTCCATGTTAAACACCTTCTTGTTTAGCTGTATATCTATATGCTATCTGTATTGACTTAGTCCTGTATTGTCAAGTCCTAGAGCATTTGCAGTAGTGTGGACAGGAATTAACCTAGTGGTATCTCCACTTCCTGTTCGTATCCAGATTTCTCGAATGCCTAGTACAGATAATGTCATTAAGTGGTGGAAGGCCAGTACTACGCTATCAGTATCCGCACTTACAATGATCATTCTACTGAATCTCCGAAGAGCTGCATGTTTTGTATGCTGTATCATACGGATGTCTGCCTCTTGTATCACCCGTTGGTCTACTTCTGGGTGATTACTTTGTAATCCGTTTTGATAGGAAGTTCACTTACAGAAGATATCATAAGCAGGCCCTGAAAATGCGTTGAATACAACAACTTTTTGATTGGATTCTTTCCCCCAGCTTTACAATCGACCGCTAAGATTCTAGCCAGCTTCTAGCCATATTTCTTGGCCTCAACTTAGCGCTGGCTAGAAGCTTAACGGTCGATTGTAAAACTGGGGGTGAGTCAATACTGTAGATAGATAATTTAAAATACGTTTTTGCAGAAGTAATTTGTTCCTTGCCGAAGGCCAGAATGAGTTCATTTGAAATGGCAACTTCATATGTAATTGTGGACACTTCAATAGCTGAAGTACTCTGTCTCAGCTGACGTTCAGAATCCATACGAGAAAATTCATGATAACTGTAAAACAATGATCTATTCTCCCTCAATAAGCTCGAGAATTTTTGTTTCTCTTTGTTCAACAGTTCATAATACGTGTCAGAACTTCGTACTACGGAATTTTCATGAACTACAGAATGTTAGCGCTCCTGTACTTCTTTAATGGGTCTACTTTTGGCACTCTAGGTAAGTCTTCCTTCTCTGTTGAATAAAACTGAATTTTACGAAAGCTCAAAGCGAAACAATTCTTGCATGTCATACAAACGTATCTGAGCAATCTGAGTTACTTTCTGAGTTGCAATATTTGTTACTAATGAACACAAATTCCCTTTCGTTGCTACTACTGGTTCTTTAGTGTAGAATGTTGGCATTTTAGTCTTGTGTATTACATTGTGAATTCTCAAAGACTTTTGTCTAAAGCTGTGACAGTTCAAGCTACCATCCTATAGGGAGGCTGCACATTATTTCCTTGAAGTCAATGCATGTGTGTAATAGTACCACAACGAAGCTCCAGAGAGGGTGCTCTCCAAGTGTCTGGGTACAAGCTAGGTTCAGAAATATACCGTCATAATTGGTGCCAAAACCCGAAAACAACGTTGCCCCTGTGGATAGAAGAAGATGGGGAACCTTTGATTCATACAGAACAGAAGAAGAAAGGGAAGCAGAAATGGTACGAACACGTACTACAGGAGCCTCACGAAATGGAACATGTAATTCACACATCATTGAGAATGTAGCAACCGCATGCTGTAATCGCTCGTGTAGAGGGGTGAAAATTACACAGTGTAGAAGATGTGATGTCTGGATGTGTCAGTTTTGCCGAAATATCAAAGAAACAATGTGATAAGCAACACAAAGTAAACGATAAATGTGTGCTGAAGGCGAAGCTATGGATTTGGAGTCGATGTGAAACAGTGACAACACCCGCAGCAAGGGAAGAAGCTACGTCGTCAAACCATTCATTAGAAGACGTATGAAGATACTAGCGGAGATAAGGAAACGACATGAGGCTGATGATGAAGCAAAAGCATCGTTTGCTTCAGGAGAATCTAAAATAGCACGAAGAGGAGGCTCAGATGAAACAAGAACAGCTTTTACAGCAGCTACAAGATGAAGCTCACATGAAGAAAGAGCAGCGTTGGCAGCAGTTACAGGAGAAACTGACAGAGCAACAACAAGAAATCTAGATGAAACAGGAACAGCATTTCCAACAGATAGAACAATGGTTAATACAATCCACGACAGACTCCGAAGCACGGGGGTTAGAAGTAGACAAAGAAATAAGTAGCATCGCAGCCATATGCCGACAAAACAAGGAAGAGTTGGTAGTGACCATTGATGAGAAAATGAAGAAAGCACAAGCAGAAGCCGCTGCTACCTGTTCTATTCAAATATGACAGGCTAAAGAAGAAGTCGAGGCAAGAGTGTCACTCGTGAAGAATATGCAGCAAACCCAGTTAAGCGTCAACCAACGTATAGACGAGATGCTACGCGCCGCGGCCACAAGCACTTCCTCCGTGCAGGACCAAATAAGTAGGCTTGAAGTGAGTAAGAAAGCGGAAAAGCTGGAGGGTATTGGACGTATGGAGAAACCACCAGGAGAAGCTGTGAATATCAAAAAAGAAGTGAACGCCGAGAACGGAAGTAATAATTCCTCGTCCGAAGGTAGTCACCAAGAGTACCAAATTCTGAAAAACGGGAAGATGGTCCACATGGAAGAAATAGGATAAAGCTTGCCAGCCAAGCGAAGCTATTCGTTAGATGAGGAGTTACAGGAGTCCAGAAGAATGAAAAGCTGACTAGAAAACGACGAGAAAGGAAAGCCCGAATTTGGCTATCGGAATTGAAGGCCTTCACACAGTTCTCTTATGATGATTTCAATAAACATCAGAGGAAAGGCGGAAGAATAAGCCTTTCGAGGTCAATCAGGCAAAAGCTATCAGCTACGACCATTCAGATAGAAGCATCAGAGCACAGTCATGTAGGCCTTGCAGAAGACAGTCTAATCACCGCAATTAGGGACGTCGGTGGAAAAATCCGTGGTCAAAATCGTTGGAAATATGACTGAGACGCACAAGGTAGACGACTGCAATCGTCAGGAGTGCATAGACACTCATCCATCAGATCTACCTAGAGTGAAACATGATCACATAACAAGAATCGACGGTTCCCCGTATCAATAGGAAGAAGCGGGATATATAGCCTGCGGTGGAGTAATCGGAGGCCCCTCTGTATTATAGTAACCTAAGACGTATTCATAAGAGTGTATGTGTGTGAGCAGCATCGTTTCTCAGTTCCTGCCAAAATCGATAATTTACTATACGCATCGCAGGTCAAAGACTCAGGCAATGGTTAAATTTAAAGAATTGAAGGAAGTCCTATAAATTGAAAGAAACGTAGCGCTGTTCCAGAAATCCCATTTGAAGTCGCTGATGGATGATCGATATCGTCGGCGGTATGCTGACAGTGCTAAGTGTTGTCCCAAGGATTTACGAGGAAAGACGCACAGGAAGTGCTCACACATTTTGCAGATTTTAGAGACCAAGATCCATTAAAAAGGATGGGTGACCAGTGGAAGCATGATTGTGAACTGAGTCCAAGTGGAACAGGCCAGCCAGACACGGAGTGGTCTCGATTAGATAGAGTAGATGGCCCAGATCAGCCGTCGACCGCTGAAAGAAAAGATTCGGACGAAAAGATAGAGACGTTGGAGCAATGCATAAGGAAGCGAAAACGCAGCAATACATGGCCACAACTTGCAAGGGTGGTCACTCTGAAGAAGACAGCAGTCAGTGAAGCCCAAGGGTACAGAACAGTGGGAGGCCCCAGATGATTCTAGGCCAAGAAGGCAGTATCAACGGCAGAGAAAGCGCAACGAGGAGGTAAAGCACAATCGGAAGTGTAACCGCCGGCGTACCTTACGGAGAAGCATTGCCATTGTGGATCACACCCTGGTCGTCGGCTCCCTTTGCTGCATTATGTGATTATGAGTACCCAAGCATTCAGGTGTTACCAGATGGCTGATGTTTCCAGAAATTTTAGTGATACGGATATTAACAATTACGGAACTGATTCAGTGTATATATCGAAGTATAGTTATGTTAATTAAGGTTTTTTAATCACGTTGCATTACTGAGAAAACAAACGAAGTAAACCCACAGAGGGAACGGTTATGGTTTGGACACCGTTCGGGCCCCATATGTGACAGTCCAAGCTACCGCCCTATAGGGAGACTGCTCATTATTTCTATGAATTCAACGTATATGTGTAATAGTGTTACAACGGAGCTCCAGAGAGAGCGCTCTCCACGTCTGTGGGTACAAGTTCAGAAAGAAATACACTATCATAAACTTAGCTCGCACGCGCTCCTCTACTTAGATAACTCAGATCATAATGGAAACTGTAAAAACCGCATTTTAATACACCGATTGTAAATTCAAAAATAGTAATTGGAAATAAATAGACATACCATTAGTATATCAAAATCTGTAGAGATGTAGAATCATATATTTTACTATATAGAATATTTCTTTAGTTATTCGGCTTTAGGATGGCGGCTGGTGTTAGCAAACTATGGGTGTCCGAAGTTCCCCGAATCAGGGAATTGATAAAGAAATTTCCCTAATTTTCCTTATATCTTCGCATCTAATGTCACAAACCAATAAGCGTGGTACCAATGGAAACTGTGCGTGTTTCTGATCAAAACGTCTTGTGAATCATAAATCTATCACAGTTAGTAGTGGTACAGAAATTGGGTGAAATTGAGAAAAAGTGTCGAGAAAAGTTGAATTCCCCGGAAATTACTTATTAACTTCCGTTGTTACGCCATAGCTCTATAAGTCTTGTCAATTCTGAAAAAGAAAGCAAGCTATATGTAATAAGCCTACCCCAATTAGGAACAGAGCAGGATGGGTTTTAGTAGAAGTCAAACTGTTCACTAGAAGCCCTTGTTTTTAATATCTCCACTGTACCCAAACCTGGGGGTAGGGGGAAAATACCCTAGTTATTTTAGTTATTAATGGGCCACAAATACCAAAATAGCAGCAACTTTCTCCGCACGCCGACTTACATACTACTCTTATAATCAGCAACAGTACTATACAGCAGACGAAGAAACCGCTACTACGAAGTAACTAATAATCCTGTCATTCAGTAGGGCTTTTCAATTATTTATGATGTTGTGTATGTAGGTGGAGGCAGGGGTCATAAAGACGCACCACAGTTCCCGCAGCTCAAGAGACACAGAATGACACAACAAACTAGCACTACAAATGTAAACAATACGTTCACTGTTCACCTTGCAAGGACAAATGCCTCTACATCGACATAGATCAAGTTAGAGGAGTAGCATCCCTCCTTTTTCTACCTCTCTCTCTGTCAGTCTGTCTCTCTTTCTTTCCTCTTTCCTCCATTTAGTGTTACGCCCTTTCTCTATACAACAGGTTTTGTTTTCACATGAAGAGCTTGTATTTCCAAAAAATGTAGAGTTAATTAGTAGCATATTTATGCTAGTAAATACTTTCCGCAGTAACAAATAGCGAATGTAAGTTAGCAACACTAGCAACTCGTAGTGACATCTATTGAGAAAAAATGACGGCAAGTGAAACTTTAACTCCTTCTTAATATAAATGTACGATTGGAAAAATATATTATCGACGACCAGTATTTGAACCCGTAAAAAACCAAAACTTCATTACGAGTCGAATATCTTATTACCCACACTATTTAACAATGAAGACTTTATTTTACTTACTTTAAATGCAAGAATATGAACTGATACCGCAGTCAGTGTTTAACTAAAATTGTTATTTTAAAATCCTCTCTTCAGATTGCAATTCGCTGTTTATTTCTGAACACAATACATTTCTTGATTGTTGAAATGTATAGACGTGCTTTAGATCCGCTCTGTGATTTAATTAGTTTTGAGTTATATAATTGTAACTCGCTTTGCTTCGCTGGGGGCGCTGCGCCCCCCTTTATCGTAAACAAAGACTTTCTTGCAGACTCCGTGGGGGGGAGGGCTGTGCTCCCCTTTGGGTTTCTACTATTTTTGTGACCTACCCATCATGGTACACCCTCATACCAAGTTTCGTTTGTTTAGACTTAGTGATTTAGAAAATGTGTTTTTGGACGGCCATTTTGGATTAAAGATGGCGACTTTTTTAATGTTTTATTATATTGTCGTGATTTGTACGTAAAGACACAACTAAAATTAAAATTTCATTTCTTTAGCTAAAACGGTGTCAAAAATGATTTTTGGGCGGCCATTTTGAATCAAAGATGGCGACTTTCCCAAAACATTTTTTTTTCTAAACTACTAATTATGATACAACTTTTTGCTAGATTTCGTGCTGCTACCACAAAAGTTGTGGAAAATGAAATTTTAAGTAAGCCATTTTGAATCCAAGATGGCGTCTTTAGGTAAACTATCAAATATTATATTAACCTACAATTGATAATGTACCCTTATACCAAATTTCATTTCATTAGCTCCAGCCGTTTAGCCTCCTTATTCTATACAACAATGGGTTTGGCAGCCATTTTGATTCCAAGATGGCGACTTTTACAAAATTTGAAAATATTTTCCTTACCTACTAACAATAGTGTACTTCCATACCAAATTTCATTTCAATAGCCCCAGCCGTTTAGCCTCCCTGTTCTATACAACAATGGGTTTAGCGGCCATTTTGGATCCAAGATGGCGACTTTTTCAAAATGTTGGATTTTTCCCTTTACCTACTCATGGTCCTACACCTTCATAACAAATTTGGTGTTTGTAGCTCCAGTAGTTTGGCCTGTGAATTTATATGGATGAGTGAATCAGTGTCCATGGGGCTATATCAACATGCACGGCAGTGCATGAGCCAAGTTCTTCACGTCAGAAAACGTCAGCACTGCCAGAAGCATGTTATACAGGAACAAGAGTTTATGGCAAAATCGACGATTTGGGGGCCCCGTAA